>VOQZ01000885.1:0-10641 GCA_008079305.1 Phytophthora palmivora
CCAGATCTTGATCTCCAAAGTTTCGATATAGTGATCCACATGTTCGCGTCGATCTTTCGCATTACCATCCTTGATCTTCAACTTTACGCGTAATCCGGCGACATTCAGACGTAAAGATAATCGAGGGGAGATTCTTCTGGTCGACGTCGAGCGTGATAGTATTGTCTAGCCACTGATACCCCCAATCCGCAGTACTGGATTTGGAAAGCTCTAACAATCCGACCATTTATTACGGGTGGATCTGCTTAGTTGCCGATACCAATTCTTGCGGATCCAGCCAATAGATCCGCAAAGGTCAAACATTTTTCTTCATCATCGGAGGCTTGATCTCGCATGAACGCCGATTTCACTTTGCCAATCCACGCTCTGGCTCGATCTTCGTCTGATCCTTCCCCGTGACTCCTTGAGATCTGAGATCGCAGAGATCCGGACTCTCTGGATCATGGTTGATCCGGCTGATCCGGTCGTAGCGGTCGCGAACCGTCGCTCGAGCAGCCGTGGGAAGTCAATATCGTCTGGATCATACTCCCATCGAGATGTGCTACGTTCAGATCTCACAGATTCCATATCTACATCTTGTGATCCTGGATCCTGAATCTTCGTCGCTCTTTGATCCATGATCGGCCCTCGCTGTTCCGCCAGGAATCTACTCATGGCTGCTTCGAAATACTTCTGTAAGGTGCCTGATGAGGCATCTGACGTCGCGGGCGCTGCTGTGATCTGGTCTCGGAGGTCGGGATCGTCCTTGAGCGGCCGGATCTCGGCTGATTCCGACGTTGATCTGGATCTCGCCTCCAGCATTGAAGTACCGGAGGGTCCCAGAGACATTCGCTTTGGTTCCGATGAGAGATCTGATTCGTCCTCGGCAGCCGAGGCGTAATGTGATAAGGACGTTTGGCGATCCGTAATACTTGCCGGAGGTGATAGCGCTGGATCTGTGATCTGGGGATCTCACCGACGAGGATCTTGAGCTTGGAGAATAGATCCTTGGTGGCAGTCTGGATCACCTTGAGATCTAGATCAAAGACATCATCCGCATCGAAAGCTCCCGTGGTCATTCCTGCTTCCTTCAACAGTCGTAACAAATCCTTGACTGCTTCTAATTTGTTGGCAGTCTTGATCGGAGTTGATACGGGTTCTCTCGGATCTCCGACCTGCTTCAGCCTCAGGATCCGCATCACGGATCTCGATCCAGGAACTCGCGAAGTTCTTTGTGGTAGAATAGATTCTCCAGATCTTCCTCTGACCAGCCTTGTCCCGATCTGGATCTAGGTTTAGATCCGATCTGATCTTCGTCGTCAATCTCTGGAGCCTTCATCTTCTTCGCGTTAGCTTCTTCTTCGGCTTCTTCTTATCGGATCTAGAGACCGGAAGATCCCTGGATGGATATGGTGAAGGCTCGACTGGAGATCCGACCAATCTGTACGGTTCCACTTTCGCCTTCCCTTGTTTTGTTGACGGATCTCGACTTACGTCGAGATCCGTCGGGGTCCACGTGGGGACCTGTGGAGGTAGAGGTTTTTCTTCTAGATCTGGATATGGATCCAGATCGCCCTCTCTTCCGTCAGCAGAGTTCCTCCTAGCGCTCTGCTGATCCGCGGATCTTGATTCATTCAGCGGCATCATCGTCGATCCGAGGTCCGATGACGCCTGTTCCCCTTGTTCAACCTTCACTTGAACATCTTCTTGAGACTCACGGTGAAATCCCGAGTCACCAACAGATCCGGGCACGCGCACCATTGTGGTGTAGCGGGATCAGCAAAATCTGCGAGATCGCTAGATCCAACTTCCCACCAATGCCCGGACACCGACTAACGAAGGGGTCCTCCGATGATCCGTGATCTGCTGAACTTGCTCACCTTGTGTACCCGTCGGTTGGGCTGGATCTTCCTCTCTTGGTGACTGCTAAGTTGCTCGATTGGTGTTGATTGAACGTCTTGGCGTGATGTTGGGTCGTAGAGTGGCGTGGAAGTCTTCACACCACTCGCCAGTAGTAGATCCGGAGTCCAAGCGATTAGATCAAGCTTGGATCCGGCGGCCTAGATCTGGATCCGGCCTTGTAGTAGTTCCTTTGTAGTAGATTTCCTTTACGCGGGGTCCTTTGATTGTTTGGCGCTTCCTATAGCGCGATCTTGATCGTTGAGAAACCGAAGATCTACCGGCTAAGCAATTAATACCGGGATCTTGGATCTGCACTTAGGGTAAGATACTAGGAGGTTGGATCTAGCCAATATATTATCTAGATATTATCAACCACCCTAGATCTATACACCTAAATCGCTATTAATACCGTAGGGCCAATGTAGTTCCCGTTTCCAGGCGCGTAGCGAAGCACTTGTGTCGTACGATGCAAATTCGGTTCTGATTTAATGTTTAGACCTATCCCATCCTGTATCCTATCCTTAACGACACATCGACTGATTACTCTATCCTGATCCTTGTCCTTTCTTGTCCTCACCATCCTGGCAGTCGACATCTTTGCAGATCACCTTGGATCTGAACCATAAACATTAGATCACTAGTCGCAATGTCGTGATCTGGACTGCTCCTTTCTCCAATATCGTAATCATCCACCGTAATGTCCAGATCACACGTCTCCCGAGTCAGATCATGCCTTATTAAGGCTAGATCAGGCTGATCCCACCTCAGGTCAGCTAGATCTCCTTGATCTTGTTGATCTGGGGTTTCCATGCATGATCCGGTGATAATACTTCGTGATAATCATAATTATAACATATCCGAGCTTATTCCATGCCGTTAATCCCCCAATCATCGTTCATCTTTGCCATAATATCCCTAGATCCCGGATCACTCGGATCCGCCTATGGATCTAGGTTCATGAGCCTTGATCCACATTCCCCGACTAGACCCACATATGTGAACCGATCTGGTCTTCACGGATATAGATTATAGCCTAGATCTGGACATCTAGGCTTAGATCACCAGTTTCCACAGATTATATAGACATACTGTTGCACCCATATTACAATCATGCAAGTTCCACATCATCCATATCCATACGAGATCTCCCCAGCCCTTCAGATCTGGGTGCATGTATAGATCGTATGTCCATACATCTATCTCGTCCCATCCAAGATGTCACTAATCTCCATCAATCTTATCCATCAACTGGATCCACCACCGGATCCACCCACATCAGCTCGTCATCTACTCCAATCACATCACGTCAGGTCCGATCACGTCCAAATCGGATCTTTCCTGGATATTCCAATGCCAAATCTTTCAAATCCACTTCACCACAGGTTAATAACCGTTATCAAACCGGTTACCCTCAATACGCCCTCTCAATGCGAAGTCCCATGAATGCCGAGAGCAGCCGTCAGATCCATGTGGCGAGGTCCCGGGAGCGCCTTCGTCATGATGTCCGCCAGCATCACAGAAGTCTCGCAATACTCAAGCTTCACTTCACCACGCTTGACCTCGTCGCGGATATGATGGTACTTGATGTCGATGTGCTTGGCGCGACCGTGGTTCACTGGGTTCTTGGTCATCTTGATACACGACTGATTGTCTTCGCGGACCTTGAGCTCGGGTCCAGTCTCGTTAGCGGCCACCAAAATCTCGCACAGCAGGCGATGAATCCACTTGCCTTCTTGGATCGCCAGACTGAGCGCAATGTATTCCGCCTCGCTCGTAGACAGCGAAACACTTGACTGCTTCTTGCTTCCCCAGCTCACTGGTGCACCCATCAGCATGAACGTGTAGCCCGAAGTCGACTTGCGGTCCGCGAGGTCACCAGCCCAGTCCGCGTCCGAATATCCACGAAAGTCGACCTTGTCACCTGGCTTGAAACAAATTCCATGCGACTTGGTGCCTTGCAGGTAGCGAAAGATGCGCTTGACCGCAACCCAGTGTTCTTCTTGGGGGTTCTCCATGAAGCGCGACACATACCCAACTGCAAAAGCAATGTCTGGGCGAGTGGCAGTCATCAAGTGCATGAGAGCACCAACTGCTTCGCGAAACGGAGCATTCACCTTGGTCGCTGCGTCGCTTGGAACAAGCCGAGTACTCATGTCCACCGGACTCACCACAGCCTTGCACTCATCCATACCGAAGCGTTTCAGGATGTCGTCCACGTAGCGTCGTTGGCACATCGTCACGCTGCCGTCCGGACCATCCACCAACTCAATCCCCAACACGAACGCACACTTGCCGCTGTCGGTCATCTCGAATCGTGTCTTAAGGTCACTCTTGGTGCGTGCTATCAGCTCGGCTGAACTTCCAGTCACCAACACGTCGTCCACGTAGACCAGCACGAGCACACAGTGGCCATCGACAACCTTGATGTAGAGACACGGGTCGAAGGCAGAGACTTGAAAACCGATAGAGCACACGAACTCGTCAAACGTCTCGTTCCATACGCGCGAAGCTTGTTTGAGACCGTAGATGGCCTTCACCAATTCCAGGCAGTCGAAATCGCCATCTAGCTCGACGCCTTCTGGAACCACGCAGAACACCAGCTCCTTCATCACACCGTACAGGAATGCAGTCACCACGTCCAGTTGATCGAGGGGCCAACCAAAGTACTTGGCTAGAGCGATCACCATGCGCAGCGTCACGTACTTGACCACGGGTGAGAACGTCTCCGTGTAGTCGATGCCATACTTCTGCTTGAAACCCTTGGCCACGAGGCGCGCCTTGTACTTCTCGATAGATCCATCCGCTTTGCGCTTGATCTTGAACACCCACTTGGTGCCAATGGCGCGTTGTCCGTTGGGCAACTTGGCAGCACGAAACACGCCACGAAGTCGCATCGACTTGAGCTCGGCACGAATTGCCTTGCGCCAGTGCACTTGGTCCGGGCCATTTACCGCTTCTTGGAATGTCGATGGCTCTGATAAATCCACAGTTGCTTCGACTGCGTTAGCACTTGCACGCCAAAACACAGGGGGTGTCGACTCGTCATCTTGGTCGCCAGATTTTTCTTCTTCGTCAGGGTTCACTCGATTCGGCGCACTTGCTTCCTCTAGTCCAACTCGGTGGCGGACAGTTCGAGACCTTCTTCCAACGTCATCTTCGTCACTTGAACGGCTCTTGCGCTTCCCCGCCTGCTTGTAGTCCGTTTGCGGAGGGCCATTATCATCGATGTCGAGGGAGGCGAAGTCCAGCGCAGTATCATCGACATCTTCGTCGGAAATCGGCTGTGCAAGTCCAAAGGTCGATTCATCGAAGTTGACATCGCGACTGATTACCACCTTCCCCGCCTCGATGTCATAAACTCGATACGCCTTCGACACTTCTTCATAGCCCAGGAAAATACCTTCACGAGCCTTGGGGTCCCACTTGAGTCGCTTCTCTCTTGGCGTCAAAATGAACGTCCGGCAGCCGAAGATCCGCATGTGCTTCACACTCGGTTTGGACTTGTACACGATCTCGAACGGAGTTTTGTGTCCGGCGACTTCGGAGACGGCAGACGATTCTTGGTGTAGATGGCCGTCATCGCCGCCTCAGCCCAGAAACACTTGTCCAAGCCAGCGTAGTGCAGCATGCTGCGGCCAATAGTCACGATTGTTCGGTTGGCGCGCTCAGCAGTCGCATTGGTCTGGTGCGCATACCGAACCGTAGGCTGGACTTCGATGCCGTGATCTTCGTAGAAAGCCTTCAGCGAGTTGGTCGCGAACTCCTTGGCTCCGTCATGCCGCACGAATTTCACCTTGGCATCGAATTGCCTCTCCACCTTGGTGATGAACTTGCGCAGACAGCCTTCACTTTCCGACTTGGCTCGCAGACAGAATCCCGACATGCAGCCACTTGCTTCATCCGTGATGAGCAGTAAGTAACGGCTGCCACCCAGCGACTCTTCCTCCATGGGTCCACAAATGTCGAAGTGGAGGAACTCGAATGGCTTGTACTTGGTTTTGTTTGGGTTGCTCGGGAATGGTTTTTGGACCATCTTTCCTTGTTGGCAACCGCGACACATACTTGATCCACTCGACTTCGAGGGTACCTTCGCGTCCTTGATCATGTTGTTGTTGACCATCTTGCGAAGTACCTCAACCGGAGCGTGACCCATTCGTGCGTGTAAGTCGACAGTCTTGAAGAAGGGTATGGATCTTGGACGAAGAGAAGGGAAGGGAGAGTCACCACTCGGAGCTTGACCGGAGCGAGGACAGTAGACCACTTGAGCGGAAGAAGGAAGATTCGAAAGTGATTGATTGAGGTCTTTAGCTCGCAAGACTACTTGCTATCTCTAAACCTACTGGATACACACTACTTGATTCTTTTCTGGATACTGAGTTACTACAGCCAATCAGAGATCGCCACGTCGCTTCCCCATCTTGTACCTACAATCTTGTACCTACATGTAGCGTAATCGACGGTGGCGTAATCACTGATGGCGTAATCAACGTGGGGTCGCATTGGACCGGTTCGGGTTAACCAGTTCACGGTCAATAACCGTTATCAAACCGGTTACCCTCAATACGCCCTCTCAATGCGAAGTCCCATGAATGCCGAGAGCAGCCGTCAGATCCATGTGGCGAGGTCCCGGGAGCGCCTTCGTCATGATGTCCGCCAGCATCACAGAAGTCTCGCAATACTCAAGCTTCACTTCACCACGCTTGACCTCGTCGCGGATATGATGGTACTTGATGTCGATGTGCTTGGCGCGACCGTGGTTCACTGGGTTCTTGGTCATCTTGATACACGACTGATTGTCTTCGCGGATCTTGAGCTCGGGTCCAGTCTCGTTAGCGGCCACCAAAATCTCGCACAGCAGGCGATGAATCCACTTGCCTTCTTGGATCGCCAGACTGAGCGCAATGTATTCCGCCTCGCTCGTAGACAGCGAAACACTTGACTGCTTCTTGCTTCCCCAGCTCACTGGTGCACCCATCAGCATGAACGTGTAGCCTGAAGTCGACTTGCGGTCCGCGAGGTCTCCAGCCCAGTCCGCGTCCGAATATCCACGAAAGTCGACCTTGTCACCTGGCTTGAAACAAATTCCATGCGACTTGGTGCCTTGCAGGTAGCGAAAGATGCGCTTGACCGCAACCCAGTGTTCTTCTTGGGGGTTCTCCATGAAGCGCGACACATACCCAACTGCAAAAGCAATGTCTGGGCGAGTGGCAGTCATCAAGTGCATGAGAGCACCAACTGCTTCGCGAAACGGAGCATTCACCTTGGTCGCTGCGTCGCTTGGAACAAGCCGAGTACTCATGTCCACCGGACTCACCACAGCCTTGCACTCATCCATACCGAAGCGTTTCAGGATGTCGTCCACGTAGCGTCGTTGGCACATCGTCACGCTGCCGTCCGGACCATCCACCAACTCAATCCCCAACACGAACGCACACTTGCCGCTGTCGGTCATCTCGAATCGTGTCTTAAGGTCACTCTTGGTGCGTGCTATCAGCTCGGCTGAACTTCCGGTCACCAACACGTCGTCCACGTAGACCAGCACGAGCACACAGTGGCCATCGACAACCTTGATGTAGAGACACGGGTCGAAGGCAGAGACTTGAAAACCGATAGAGCACACGAACTCGTCAAACGTCTCGTTCCATACGCGCGAAGCTTGTTTGAGACCGTAGATGGCCTTCACCAATTCCAGGCAGTCGAAATCGCCATCTAGCTCGACGCCTTCTGGAACCACGCAGAACACCAGCTCCTTCATCACACCGTACAGGAATGCAGTCACCACGTCCAGTTGATCGAGGGGCCAACCAAAGTACTTGGCTAGAGCGATCACCATGCGCAGCGTCACGTACTTGACCACGGGTGAGAACGTCTCGGTGTAGTCGATGCCATACTTCTGCTTGAAACCCTTGGCCACGAGGCGCGCCTTGTACTTCTCGATAGATCCGTCCGCTTTGCGCTTGATCTTGAACACCCACTTGGTGCCAATGGCGCGTTGTCCGTTGGGCAACTTGGCAGCACGAAACACGCCACGAAGTCGCATCGACTTGAGCTCGGCACGAATTGCCTTGCGCCAGTGCACTTGGTCCGGGCCATTTACCGCTTCTTGGAATGTCGATGGCTCTGATAAATCCACAGTTGCTTCGACTGCGTTAGCACTTGCACGCCAAAACACAGGGGGTGTCGACTCGTCATCTTGGTCGCCAGATTTTTCTTCTTCGTCAGGGTCCACTCGGTTCGGCGCACTTGCTTCCTCCAGTCCAACTCGGTGGCGGACAGTTCGAGACCTTCTTCCAACGTCATCTTCGTCACTTGAACGGCTCTTGCGCTTCCCCGCCTGCTTGTAGTCCGTTTGCGGAGGGCCATTATCATCGATGTCGAGGGAGGCGAAGTCCAGCGCAGTATCATCGACATCTTCGTCGGAAATCGGCTGTGCAAGTCCAAAGGTCGATTCATCGAAATTGACATCGCGACTGATTACCACCTTCCCGCCTCGATGTCATAAACTCGATACGCCTTCGACACTTCTTCATAACCCAGGAAAATACCTTCACGAGCCTTGGGGTCCCACTTGAGTCGCTTCTCTCTTGGCGTCAAAATGAACGTCCGGCAGCCGAAGATCCGCATGTGCTTCACACTCGGTTTGGACTTGTACACGATCTCGAACGGAGTTTTGTCCGGCGACTTCGGAGACGGCAGACGATTCTTGGTGTAGATGGCCGTCATCGCCGCCTCAGCCCAGAAACACTTGTCCAAGCCAGCGTAGTGCAGCATGCTGCGGCCAATAGTCACGATTGTTCGGTTGGCGCGCTCAGCAGTCGCATTGGTCTGGTGCGCATACCGAACCGTAGGCTGGACTTCGATGCCGTGATCTTCGTAGAAAGCCTTCAGCGAGTTGGTCGCGAACTCCTTGGCTCCGTCATGCCGCACGAATTTCACCTTGGCATCGAATTGCCTCTCCACCTTGGTGATGAACTTGCGCAGACAGCCTTCACTTTCCGACTTGGCTCGCAGACAGAATCCCGACATGCAGCCACTTGCTTCATCCGTGATGAGCAGTAAGTAACGGCTGCCACCCAGCGACTCTTTCTCCATGGGTCCACAAATGTCGAAGTGGAGGAACTCGAATGGCTTGTACTTGGTTTTGTTCGGGTTGCTCGGGAATGGTTTTTGGACCATCTTCCCTTGTTGGCAACCGCGACACATACTTGATCCACTCGACTTCGAGGGTACCTTCGCGTCCTTGATCATGTTGTTGTTGACCATCTTGCGAAGTACCTCAACCGGAGCGTGACCCATTCGCGCGTGTAGGTCGACAGTCTTTCCTCTTGTCACCGCATTCGCCGATCGCCGAGGCGTGTGAAGCCAGTAGAGTCCTTCCACGAGGTCCGCCGTTGCCACGACTTGCTTCGAGCCCTTGCGCGCAACGTGCATCTTGTTGCCGTCGAACACCACTTGAAACTTGCCACTCTTGTTGATCTGTGGCACTGACAGAAGATTCTTGCTCATGCTCGGCACATACAGCGCGTCCTTGATCTCGATGTCGTGCTCGTCGCCGTTGGGTAGAACCACTCGTTGCACGATGGTCCCCACCCTTGATCGCGGCCTTGTTGCCGTCAGCCACCGAAAGTTCACCTTCATCTTGCTCATTCAGCGTGGTGAACTTGGCCTTGTCGTTGCAGATGTGGTGCGTTGCGCCGCTGTCGACCGCCCACATCCCGGACACATTCTTGCCCGTCGAAATTCCGCACTCCAGGGAAACTGCAAACGCCACTCGATCGTAGTCGTAGTCGTAGTCATAGCCGTCACTGCCGTTTCTCCATTGGATGTTGTTGGCCCCGCGTCCACGGCCATTGTTGTTGCCGCCGCGTCTTGGGCCCCGATTCTCATCCTTCTGCTTGGTCCAGCACTTGTCAATCACGTGCCCCAATTTCCCACAGTACGTGCATTGACGAGATTCGCGGTCGGTGTTGAACGCCTTGGCCGCGTTCTCCATCTTCACCGTCGCCGTCTTCTCGCCTTGCCTCTTGATGTGCTCGTTCGTAAGCACCTTCACAACGTCTTGCGATCGCAGCTCTGTGTTGCTCATCTCCAAGTTCAGTACGACGTTCTCGTAGCTCTTGGGGAGACTGCGCAGCAAACAGATCGCCACGTCCTCGTCCTCCATCTTGGCGCCGATGCTGCTGAGCTTGGCGCTGATGTTGAGAACTTCATTGCAATGATGAAGCACATTGCCGCCTTCCGCCATCTCCATGCTGAAGAGCTGTCGCTTCAGGTAGATGCGACCAGCCTTCTGCGATCCTCCGTACAGCGTCCTCAGGCGCGACCACGCTACCCACGCTTCCTCGCAGTTGTCCACCACGTGATGGTAGTCCGCGTCCATGTGGAGCAGCATCAGTCCGAACGCGATGTTTGCTCGACTTGACGTAGTCGTCCTTGGCCCGAGTGTCCGCGAAGGTCGGAGTCGTCTCACGGTTCACGACATGCCACACCGACTTGGTCAGGAACACGCCACGCATGTAGGGTTCCACGTCGCGTAGTTGTCGCCGTTGAACTTGTCGATGGAGACCTTGGTGGAGACGTCTTGGGCAGAGGACATGGTACTTGGGCTCATAACCTGATAAAGGGTATGGATCTTGGACGAAGAGAAGGGAGAGTCACTGTTGTCAAGAAGGCCCCTCGACCTGCCGCGGTGTACCGGTAGATGCCGGTACGACTTCACTCAGTGGCACCACAAGCATCCCGTGATTACGTGAAGCTGAT
>VOQZ01000886.1:0-36879 GCA_008079305.1 Phytophthora palmivora
TCACACCGCACCCGCCTTCGATTTGGCGTCATTCCAGTCCTTCATCATGAGGTTCTGACAGACTCAGCTTTTTGCTTCGGCGTCAGTACCGGGCTCGATTGAATTTCACGAATCTTTGCTTTCACAAAGCTTGAGTGGCCTGAATAAATACATGAGTCAAAAAGTGTAATTTATGTTTATGATAGTTTTGCATACCTCGGCACCAGAAAGTGGTGCTGGTAGTGACGTTGGACGAATTTCCTGACTTTGGTTGTAGCTCGATCAGGACACGATTCCTCATCATGTGCATGTCGTTCTGGGCTGTGAAATTTCAGTCCACCGCTCAAACCCTCGCACCAAAAACACAGCTTACCTTCGGAGCATGATCTATTCTTTTACGCTACAACACACTGTAGAGCTTTCGATCGAGAATGAACTGCCCGTGCGAAGCGATGATGAGGTTTCGTACAGGCCTCAAAATAACTAACCAACACACAAGAAGTATTTTCATCCAAGCAACGGCATTTAACATGAATCCTTAGGAATTAAGTATGAAGACAGACGCAAAGCAAGACCCCGTTGACCAGCGGCACCTTTCCGGTGTCCATTTATTCACACTCGAACTAAAAACACGTATATAAGAGCAACTTCAACTGCTTAATTGCCACTCATCTGTAACAATTTAGTTTACAAAACACGTTAAAAGAGCATCAGACCTAAATGCCACCGAAGGCTGTCACTGCTGAACGGCTCAAGAATGAATTAGCCGCTCAAAAGGCACGTGCTGAGGCCCTCAAGTACCTTCAGTCCACTGGCAGCGGCCCGAGTCAGCGGGAATTAGCGCAGCAGCAGCAACTCCGACAGCAACAGACTGCCAATGCCACGACCTCAGTGGCGCAAAGTCGCGTATTGGGCGCGCAGCCTCAAGTAGCCGACAGGTTTGATCCTCGAGTGAGGGATAATACGCTGCATGCAGTGGCATTGAGACGGGCGCAGCAGACGCAGGAGATCGAGCAGAGGACGGAGAGCTACCGGTTAGAAGTCCGGACGACAGAATATAACGCCCTACCTTTTGGATGGCAGGAGGTGGTGGACCCAACTTCAGGAGACTCGTACTATTGGAATGAGGTGAATAATTATTGTAATAAGCTAGTAGGAATTGAAAATGATGAGTTATTCATGTAGACTGCGAACGAAACAGTGTGGGAGCGACCAGCAGCTGGACAGGTATGAAGACTTATGGGATTTTTGAGGATAATTGAAAAAATATTGTGATGATTGTAGACAACTAAAGTGGAGATGGCGGAGTCCAAGGCGGATCAATTGACTGAGTATGTAGAGTGTACTGTGTTGAGTTTTGGAAATTTGACGGTGGTTGTTGTGGTGAAGTGGATGGGAGGAAGTGCCTGATGCAGCAAGTGGGGATGTTTACTATTGGAATCGGAAGACAAATGAGACGACGTGGACACGACCGCTTGTAAAGAGTGTACCTTTGGGTGAGGAAACGAGAGTAATGGAGCTTCTAGTTGGATACTAACGCTATTTTTTTACTGTGATTGCTAACAGCGCAAGCTCTTGAGGCAAACAAACTTGAAACATTTTAGTAAGGCTGCGGCAAATCGGTGGGTAGTGCAAGTACAAGTGTAAAGCCAGATGCGAAAACGAGCAAGAGCGAAGCGAAATCATCACAGCGTAGCAATGATGCGCTTTCCAATTCGAATAAACGCCATGCAGCAGCTACCCAGCCCAATCCAAATCCAATCGGATCCCAGGAACACAAAAATAAGAGACATAAGCGTGATGATGGAGCTATTGACCCCATGGATCCGACTGGTACGGGTGGAAAATGGTCCGATGGTCTTGACCAAGCTTAGAGTTAGTCACTATGATCAATGTTACGTGATCTCTTTCGATAAATAGAAAGATGATACAGCGCCGATGTTGCCGACGATGTATTCCTCCTTGCTATTGTCCAACCTTCAGCTGTGTTTCGTGCCCACTGCTCAACCTAAGTTTAGTTTAGCGCTTGAGAATCAAACCAAACGGAGTTTGGCTCGAGTAGTATTTTTACTTTCGTCCAGCGATCGTAGGGATTGAATTCACGGTGATCCCTGTAGACATCGATAATTATGATGGACAAATTTCCAACGAGGACACCAGGAAAGTTTGGAGTTGCTGTTCGACCGCCAAAAAGTAGTTTGAGTCCCAAGGTACCATCAAGAAGAAAAAGCAGGATCGCAAGACCAAGGAACGACAGGCACAGGAGATATGCAATCTGACACATCCAATCGGTCGTTTGGAAGACCGAGATACTCAGCAACAAGCTTTTGCAACGCTCATGTGAGCATTCTGTCCTACATTACTCTTGCAACATGTTCTCTCATTATTATGCCTTATTCTTGCAGTGAATCGTTACCGGGGCTAGATGCATCGTTGGTGAAGGAAATGTATGCAATGATCGAGAAAATAAGGTAAATCGTGTTCACTCCGACATTTGGACGGTGTTTGAAGATGTTAACATTTGTTCTTGAAGAAACCTGTTCGTTCGTCTACCCGACGTATGCTCGTACTTTTAGTCGCAGCGCTCTGCAGATGCCATCCAGTGCCATCTGCAAAACTCCTACCGAGAATTTTATCCTACGCATGCCTTCGTCTTCGTGACAGACATGCGAAGACAACGGATGCGTGTGTGATCTTGGTGTCAGCAATTGCCTTGTACGTCCTACCCTGCCCCACGATAAGACTCCCTGGAGACCAAAACTGTGCAACTCACAACCATTTGAAGCCGTGGCTGCCGTGTTTGCAATGGAGGCGAATGTTGTGGGTGAAGCAGCAACCATGTGTCTCTGTGGTATGCTTCGCCCTGTTGATTTCGACGGAGTATCAGTACCAGGCCCAACCACAATTCTGGCTCATGCTACACGAATTCGCTCATTCTTTAAAACTCTTGTGGCCGGCACTGTGGAGAAGATTGATGGGAGCACAATGTTTGCTAATTTTTCGTCGCCGTTCTTGTTGTTGCAAACGGCATGTCAACTTGCACGAGATGCTAATGAGAAAGCGTCTTTCACCGAGTTAGGTGAAGACTTTGCACCATACATTATCTCTATCTACGAAGCAATTGAGGATGCGTTTCAGTGCGGACACGTGAAAACTGGATGCTACGGAAGCGTGGAATGGAGCTTTTAACCCCTGCTACTTGATATATTCGCTTTACAAGAGTCATCTTGGTGCTCCACAGTTGATGTTGCCAAAGAGTATTTTCAAGCACAGTTGGTACGTCCTGCACGGATTGAACTCTTCTCGCTAAAGTCGAGACTCACCAATTTTTTTTCTTGTGCATTTTCAGGAGCGAGTTCGAAGTCTCGTGTTAGCGGTCGACACGATGCGATTTCTCTCGTTCGCGAAGCTGCGATTCCTGCAGCTGTAGCATTTGATTTCTTGGAAAAGTTGTGTCCCCCGTCGGCTGGTGGCCTCCAAGCCGGGGCAAATGCCAACTACGACTTTGTCCCTCCTGATCCTCCTGGGTATTCTTTTACTAATAAACGTGGGCAAAACTGCAGTACGTAGAAATGAAGATGCTACAGCGAATTCCACTAAGGAAGCCTTACCTCTCTTATCGTCCGAGTCGACCGAAGAGATAAATGCCCAAACTTTTCGGCGATGAAGCAACCAGTGACGAGACTTTGCCACCGCTGGAAGATTTTAAAGATGAAGAGGGTCCAACATCACTTTGTCATGTCGAGCATCAAAACCATGTTCGCAATCCACCAAACAACAATGCAACTAGAGAAGCAGTGGCATTTAGTGGAATAGCAACAAAAGTTGCTCAAGATGACGACAAGTTCACGGATCTGGCAATGGATCAAGCTACTGCACTGACGGAAAATGACGATGACGCACAACCGCCATCAGAAGATGAAAAACGCAGCGATAGTCAACCAGATCGAGCACAGGGCAAAGTGGCAGTAAGATCGTCTGGCACTGAACAACGTGAGCGATCACTTTCAGGGGCCATGCAAACCGTCTCAACATTAAAACAATTTGTAGCAAAACAAAGAGCACAGACGGCTTCACGACGCGCCCAACATCAGGATATCCCTCAGATATCTTTACCCAAGCGCCGATCATCCCGACGAACTGATCCATCCAAGGATGTCAACCACTTTCAGCCTAACCACGACTGCCTTAGCAGTGATGACAATAACAACGCCTAGCAACCTCGAGCTCACTCGTACTGAGGCTGTCTTGCAAGCGGCAGAGTGTGGAGAATACGAACTTGCATTTCGGTTGTGTATTGTCGAAGACGACTTGGAACTGCTACGACGCATCATGTCGATGATCAAGAGTCCATGTATGGCAACATTGTCAACTATGGCACGCAATGCACTGTGCACTGCATTTCTGTCGCTTTTAGACAGTAGTGAAGACGGAGATTCTTCTGATGTTTGGTTGGTGCTGCAGTGGTTGCAACGGTGGGCTGCCGACATCAGAAATGATCGGCGACAGTTTGAGGAACTTGATCCCCGAGTTGCTCAGGCACTCAACTCGAAACTGCACGATATGACAAGGGCACCGACTAATGCTTCGCTTGTAGCTGCCCACGTGGTGTTTTTGCTTGGTATATGAACATGCACAACACAGGTGACTCATAATTGAAAAGAAGCGTGACCATTATCTTCTGAACGTGAAAATAATATGAAGAGACTCAAGTAAAGCAAGACCAGCAAAACTTCACCGCATGAGATAATTAGCCACCTTGTTTACTTGTAATACTGTTGAACCTGGTGCTCCGGCTCTTCCTTCTACAACAATTGCACATTTGCCGACCCGTTGTGGTTGCACTTTAGTCATAATGACTTCGAGATGCTACCTGGTGGGAATCAAAACCTATCTTCAACGATGCAGATTGTTTGGTACTAGTGTGGGGAGTAATCAGCTGTAGATCCATTAAACTTCAAACAGGATGCGCCCTGAGCCCACACGCCTCTGTGACAGAGTCTGTCAGGACGAGGTGAGAGTTCATGTTGCGGATACTTTGCTTTTTTAAATGTAGCGCGAGTTTGTTGCAATGTGATTAACCCAGAATCCATGATATTAGAGTCCACGTCACATCGGTAATTCCTCGTAACAGCGTGAGCTTCTCAATGGAGTTCGCCTAGTGAAAGCATGGCAAGTTGAACATCCAGATCGATGTGTGATTTGTTTACCTGTCGGTCGAAACCATACCGCCATCGGTGATGCTGAATTGGAGCAGCAATGTCTTTTGCAGTCAACTTGGATGGCGTGAACGGTACTTCAACCTTTGAATATGCGCTTGATTTCCTGCGGAAAACAACATGTAGATGAAAATTTCTCGGTTGTATGTGCCATTTCGTAGAGTCTGAACTTCAGTGAAATGTCTGAAGATATGCTATACCCCGCACCACTTTGAGTTAACTACTAGGCAAAACATGTACTGCTGGTATCGATTTTCATCGTTTTGGTGGTTTAACTTCAATGTTGAAGCGATGTAAAATGGCTACCCATTGCCGCCTTTGTCCTGTCGAGTTTGCAGCGCCATCAATGATGTGTGGACATATCTTTGAAATTCTTCAACATGTGAAACCACGTTCTTACCGATCAAGTCGTTTGTATTGCCGTAATTACCACATTTGAAATGCACTCGAAGATTAATTTGGTGGTACGTGCAATCTAGTTAGTATCATGACTCAGAAGAGTTCATAATGTGATGGCTGAGGTTGTCCCATGCATAACTGCATTATGAAGCCCCGCTTCACATTTCGGCCTGCTCTTGTCATATGAGTGCTTCAATCATTTGATAAATGTCCTTCCGCTTACATGATACGGCAGTTCTCGAAATATCGCTTTCGTAATGCCACTCTTACAGGAAATGCTGACATGCCGGAGTATCTGACCTATGTGTACATCTTCTAGAACGCAGGTTTGTCGAAATATTGGCCGTGAAGCATTCTAGAAATGTCGTTTTGATTTGAAAACGAGATTGAGAGGGTGTCCACGTGGTAAGTTCTGGGTGATCGGAAGCACTTTTAATCTGAACGTGTACTCCTAGCAAAATGCGGTACAGCAAATTGCTAGTCGCTCAAAACACTTGAAAACCAAAATCTTGCCTTGAGCGATGAAATTGGTTTATTTGTTACGGCGCTCGGCGTGTGCCATCGCTGATATTCCCCGAATCGAAGCATCGAAGCTGTCGCGAGCAGCATCTTTGCGCAGTTGCCCACCCCTTTCCAAGACCAGCAAAGACGTGGCAATAAGCGCTCGTATTTCGCAATGAAAAACGCACTAAAAGCTTCACCATACTACTGTGTACATGCAAGATGAAACCGAGTGTCTCGATATGAACCGCATTACCGAGCTTTATTATGAGCATCGGTGACTATCTTGACTCAACGTTTTTGAGCTTCTGGAGGTGAGGCTGCAACAATGCCCTGTCTTGCATCGGGCTGGTTAGGTGAGACTTGGCTCGGCTTTGAGCTTCGTTTTGCCAAGATCGAGTGCAGAGTTGAACCTCTCTATCGAACATGTGTTCGTGTCATTCATGGGCGCTGATGCTGTTGTCGTCACCGTTGGTCGAGTCCAGTTCATTGTCAAATTCACCACCTGGAGCACAAGCAGTTCACATCCACATCGTTTCGTCTCACAAAAAGCTGCATCCGTTGTCAACATGGTCGAACTGTACACGCAAACGGTGCCCGACACCTCTGGAGGTGCTAAAGTCAATTGGGCCGACATCCTCATTATCGTGGCGGTGCTATTTTTTACGATGGTAGTGGCTGTCATCGCCTCCATCCAAGCTGGTGAAAGCCACTTAGGCAAATATTTTCCATGCATCCATCGAGCCAAACGTAATGATGACCAAGTCTTGGAATCACCGGGTGATGGCTACCTGGCCCCAGAGGCCACACCGGGGAAGAAATTACCTGCCGGTGACGAGCGCGGTTCCACAATCTCTCAACAACGTCCTTCGGCCTCTTTGATTGCGCGGGACGGACCGGAGCATCAAATGAACGAGGTGTCCAACTTTTTCCTAGCTGATCGTGGTATGCAATGGTACTTCGTCGGTGGTGCACTGTTTGCAAGCAACATTGGTGCTGAGCACTTCATCGGCATGGCCGGTGATGGAGCCCGTCGTGGCATTGCAGTGGCCATGTACGAGTGGTATGCTGCCATTTTGATCTTGTGCTTGGGTTGGATCTTCTCCCCCATCTACCGCCGTTGTGGCGTGTACACGACCCCGGAGTTCCTCGAATATCGTTTCGGTGCTCCATGCCGTCACTACTTGTCGCTCATTACGGTCATCATGTACGTGTTGACAAAAATGAGTGCTAGTATTTATGGTGGTGCCATCGTTTTCCAAGCAACGTTGGGATGGAACTTGTACCTTGGTGCTGGTGTCTGCATTGCCCTTAGTGCATTGTATAGTATTGCTGGTGGTCTTCGTGCTGTCATGTATACGGATCTCTTCCAGATGTGCGTCTTCACGCTGGGAGGTCTTGTGGTGTTTGCGTACTCGGTGAACCAGATTGGTGGTTTTGAAGGCATTAGAGAGAACTTGGACAATCAGGACCGCTCTGGTTGGTTCCACCTGTGGAAACCCACGGACGACCCGGACTACCCGTGGACAGGTATGATCTTTGGTCAACCTCTGGGATCGATTTGGTACTGGTGCATGGATCAGGATCTCGTTCAGCGTGTGTTGTCTGCTAAGGATACTGCCAATGCGAAAGCTGGTTGCTCGTTTGCCAGTATGCTGAAGGTTCTTCCTCCGTTCCTGATTGTCATTCCAGGCATTATTGCCAGTATTTACTTCGACTTCAGCAAAATTGACGATGGCACCGATGCCGCGTACCCGACTCTGTTGACTGAGATGATGCCGCATGGAGTCATTGGTCTGATGATTTCCAGTATCATCACCGCTATGATGTCGAGTCTTGCGTCCGTGTTTGCTGCAGGCTCGTCCGTTGTGACCAACGATATTTACCTTAAATTTCGCCCGGATGCTTCGCACAAACAGCTCGTGTGGGTTGGCCGTATGAGTATCCTGGTCTTCGCCGTGTTGAGTTTCTGCTGGATCCCGATCATGCGCAATGGAACGGGTCTCTATGAACAGATCGTGGAAATTCAGAGTTACCTGACCCCCCCATTGGTATCGTGCTCGTGCTCGGTGTTGCATGGAAGCCTGCAAACGTGTATGGAGCCTTCTCGGCTATGATTGTGGGTGGTCTGCTGGGTTTCTCGCGTCTTATCTTCGTGACGATCAAGGACGACACTATGGACGGCGAACTCCCAAGCTTCTGGAACACTTTCTTCTACATGAACTTCCAGCACTTCGCACTGCTGCTCTGGGTGACTTCCATGGTTGTGTGTGTCGTGGTTAGAGTCTGTTGACACAGCACAAGAATCGTCCCTCGGAGGAGATACGTAAGTACATGATCCACTGGGACAAGGTTCTCAAACTTGACGCCACGGAAGTCGTCAAGCCCATGTGGGTCAACGTTCTCGTCGCTGGTAGTGGTATTGCTGCTCTTGCTGTCACTTTCAGTATGTGGATCTACTTCGCATAAGGAGAGAAAGGAAATTGTACGTATGTGTGGTTGCTCCGATGAAGCACCATGTAGTAAATCTCAAATGTCAAGCCACTTTCCACTATCAATCATGCTTAGATTTGGTAATTTGGTTCACTCATTCGATAGCAGCGACTGCGGACGGATAATTCACTGGTTGAACGGTGATGTATCCGTCTTCTTCGATGCTTGCTACGAAGTCAGAAGCACCATCAAAGCGGTTTGCGCTCTTTCTTAGCCCGATCTCAGCACTAAAAGACTTGTCAGTGGCAATTATGTCAAGTAGTTTAGTGCACTGGATGGCCTCGCGCGAAGTGAAATACGGCAGTAACTTCTCCAAACTTGACGTGTATGTCCCCGTTGCGTTGTGAAATGCATGTTGTGCATAGTAAAACTGGAAACTCACATAACGTACCCCCCATTCAGGATCGAGTGGCACCAAGTCTTCAGTGTCGATTCCTTCGGATGGGCTTTCACTCTGTGGTCGAAATTGAAGGTATCCCCACCACTCTGGCCGATGCATGTCCACAGCGTATTGCGTGCTCCAAACCCAATTTTCCTCGCTCAATCCAGTTTTCTTTTCGTAGTGCTGTTTGCCAGTGTTTTCATCCGTGACTACACGAACAGGCCATTCAACACGTGAAAAGTTGATCCGCCAAAAGGAGTTGGCCATTGGTGGAACCTTTGCAATAGAATGCAATGCCAGTTCCGACAATGGCAGTGCAATTTCTGCAGTCCAGTAATGCAGACGCTCAACTGCAAAAAAAAAATCAACACAATGAGACCTCTCTACAATGGAAATTTACAACAACAGACGTACGTGGATCATTGATTTGTCCTTTCACAAACACTGCAGAGCGCATTCCCTTTTGCAACATATCGAAACCATGTTGGGGATCCACTCGAGTACTATTTTCATGGCCACCGTCTCGGTACGGGCGGTTTAACCACAAGTTCCAAGTAGCATTTCGAGCGTTTAGTTCGAACTCTTTGTAGTTGTGTGTGCTTCCGTCAGCATCTACAAACACCTCAAAGTCGTTATCGTGAAAAATAACGTCATTACGTTGTGACACATTGGCCCACACCTCCGTTTCCTCCATATACGCCCCAATGTAGAGGAATTGGTGGTCGTAACGTATTTTGACTTTGGTGGTGAACCATGGCTGGGACCAGAATGTGGGACTTCGAATGTCTTGGAACGGTTCACTCCAAGGCACTTCGGTCCACACTTTTTCATCCAAAACTCCGTCGATGGAAATACTTGGTGAATACTGATCCGTTTGTGGTGGAAGGTGATAGGCGGCATATCGTCGAGGGTGCAAGTGAGTAAAATCACATTGAGATGAAATTGCACGAGAATCAGAAATTGGTTGCGGCTCTTGTTGCACTTGCATGATAGTTGCAAAAGTCGAGCATGGCAGGAGCAGGGACAGCAACACAAACATCACGATGTAAACGATGGCAAATGTTCAAATGCTATCGGTAGATCTATGATTGATCGCAAATAGAATGGGATTTGTGTCTACACAATTGACACACAACTCATCTTCAACGTGAAAGTCAAGTTGTTCACTATCACGGACAGTAGGCACAACAATGTACTACAAGAACAGCTTTTCCCACACGACAGTCGAACACCAGCATGCTCGATTTCGACGTGAAGTGTGAATGGACTGATTCCTGGCACACGTTTCAGTGCATTGAGGATCTTGATGTTGCATGCAAACATGATGGCAACACACCGTGGAATAAGGTGGGAAGACCAGTCTGGTTGATTCACCGGAAAGGTAAGGCCATTACTAAGAGTGACAAGGATGTTCATGGTTGCCTGAATTTGAGGTAAGGTTTGCATCGCAACGAAATATATATACAATATCTTCTTTTCTGCATGAAATAGACCCAACAAGCAAGACGTTAAAACCTCCAAGCTGGTAACTGCAACGGCGGAAGTGATAGTCATCTTGGCAATGAATGTCAAGTAAACTTGGGATCAGATGAGAAGTAACACGTTGAAGCTGTCGCTCAGTGGCCCGGTGCCAAGCTTTACGTCGTACCACGGTAGTCACAAGAAGCGACCCGATCTAGTTAGGATCGCTTTGGGCGGACTGAACATGAGTAGAAACTCACTAGAACACCATCTTGTTGAAGTGAGTGCAGCAAAAGCGCCACATGAGACGACAATGGTCACACACGGCTCACGCAGGGGTTTCCAGCTTCCCGCTTGATGTTTGACTAGGGCTTCTCGAAGTTTCACGTTTGGTGTTTGACGTGGCCCTGGCCCCACTCCGCCCTCGAGAAGTTCATTATTCAATTTTCCTCCAAGCTCCAACACCAGCTTCCTCACCCCCGCTTTCCTCTTCCAACATCATGAAGACTTTCGCTTACGCCGCTGCCGCCGCTGCTGCTTGCCTCGCCACGCAGTCTGCAGCCTACTCGACCACTGCATGCCCCTCATCTGAGACCGCCAAGCTACTGGCCCTCGCCGCGGACCCGTACCTTGACTCGTGCCAGACTGCTTCAACTTACACGTTCGTCCCGCCGTCGGCGTACCCGACCGACACTCAGATCCTGCTCATGTGCCTGACGCCGGCCTGCGCCTCGCTCATTACTGACCTCCTGGCCCTACAACCGGCAGACTGTGTGATCAATTTCGGCACGGTGTCGATCAATGTGCTGGAACTGGCCGAGAGTTTCGAGCCCAACTGCACGGCACTCAACATCTCGGTCTAAGCGATCAAGTTCGCTACGCAATAACTACGACAAATGAAGTGATGTGGACAGATAGCTCGTAGTAATTGAGATCATGAATGCAGTTCCGTTTTCAAGTGAATTTGGATTCTCAGTTTTTGTTTTCATCGTCATATTGTGAGTTCTACTTGAAATTTCCCTGCGCGGTTTTTCAATCCAACAGTCGCCAATCGCGCAAACCTACGAAACTATATATTATATTACTTTCCACAGGTTTTTCGTTCTCTGCTTGACGACGGCAACTCAAGTTGCAACGAAGGCAACTCGTGAGGGCGGCAACATGGTTAATACAGCGGCAGGACAGACTGCAACGATACTTCATTCAGAAACATAATGTTTTGATGGCACCAGTCAATTTGACTGAGCTTTTCCAGGTACCGAAACACGTTCTCCTTGATATGCATTTCTCTCCGCTCAAGAACCTTCCTGGTATATCTGCAGTCATGTAGTATTCGCCACACCAATGACTTTGGTATGCTCATATGGTGTGTGCTGCTGAAAACTTCTTGGGCCTCGTCTACATACGCCGGCGGATGTTCAGTGTAGAACTGGCACAGCCACGTTCGATGAGCTTTTGTAAACACGTGACTTGACACTCTTTCTGCTCGCTGATATGTGCCTATTCTCTCGTAGACATTGATCCAGTTGCCAATAGTCTTTATTGACTTGTGGTAAATTCGAGCGAGCTCCTTACGCAAGTACCCAAGGAAGTAAAAGCCATACAGACAGTAGAACACAGTATTCGGACTGACATGCTGACTTATCACTGCTTCTTCCATCTTCAGTTGAAATATACAAGACTAGTAGCTTCCTGTTCAATATCATGACCACTAATGTTAATCCATCGAAGCATCTGAGGCATAAATTTGCCCTAAACGTACAAGAAGTCTGTAGTTAGCGCGCCTGGATCTCGTCGGTCTTCCTCCTTCACCTCCTCGGTCCCCTGACGCCGGCAACTTTCAGTTTTGGCCAATCAGCGTCGAGGCTGCGCGATTCGGCAATAGACCAGAAAGTGTAAACTTCGTCAAGAACGACAATACCGAGCTTATCAACATGAAGCTGTGTTCACTATGAATACAATTCTCATTTGTTGATAAGAATTTCGAAAAGAACATAGTGCTGTGTATTGACTCTCTTTACTCAGAAGTTTACTTCGGTAAAGCTTACAACTTGGCTGTAATGACATCGGTTCCCTTGTTGCAGTGTTTCTTGATGATATGCCCCAACTCGGAGTAGAATTCGCGGTTCTTCGATACTGATGGAAATTTGTGACCCCCTTCGTGTTCGTAGATGACCTTCTTGAAACCATTAGGTTCCGCCTTATCCGCCCAAGACAAAGCCAACCGATGTGATTCTTGGTAAAGTGGGTCCATCTTACCAATAAGATGAATGGAAGGCAAAGGCACGGGAATGCGTCTACCAGTCTTGTCCAAAAACAGCGACTTGACATTGACGCCACTTACATCCACACCTCCAACGCAAATAACCAGCTTCCACCAACATACGTTGCCATGGCGCAAATACCACATCGTCAAAATTGTCAGAAGTGCTGCACCCTGGGAGAACCCAATGACGACATCAAACGGACCGTGACGACGGAGTTCCTCATCGATCCTCACCATTGACTGCTCGATTCCCTTGTAGGACAAACTCCACGCGTGGTCTTCTCCTTGATCTGCACCACTTTGAAGGCGTGCTTTGGCTGATGACTCGGCGTCATTGTACAGCAGCGGAGATCCGTCGGCCAATTGGTTCTCGAACCACTCGTAGAATGGAGCACTGGACTTGTACGCATTCTCGATCATCGGGTCACTCGTTCCACGGGCTTCGTACGTCCCGTTCAGCATGACGAATTCAGCTGATTCTCCTAGGACCTCACGAATACCGCGAGTTTGGTCCATCATGACCTGCTTGTTGGTTCGAAACCCGTGCAAGCATAGCACGCGGATCTTCTTGTTGGAAGTAAATGGATGAGGATTCAGAGCCGTAGGGTGAGGGAGGTTCTCAGCGACAATCACCATGACTGCACGGTGCAAAATGTCGACTGAACAGCGACCAAGACCAACTTCAAGCGAGATGACGTGCACAAATCGGTGAGGATAACGCCGCGTCACCCTTTGAAAGCTGAAGTAACAAGCTCGTTTAGCGAGAAGCAGATATATCGACTGTATTTTGGTGGTTTGTCCTCTATCAACACTAAATCTGCTCATAGTCTTGCCACTGAGCACTGACGTGTGTCTTCGAAGAACTGCCAAATTGTGCTGGCCAAGTCAGCATAGAACTTTTGGTGTCGTTTAGGCGTTGGGAATTTGTGTCCTCCATCATGTTCTAGCAACAGTCTCGATAGTGGACTGCCCTTGACATGCTCCATGTACATATTCTTGAGCACCAACGAGTCCTTATATAAGCTATCTTTCTGTCCCACAATGTGGATCGACGGGACTGGCACTAATATCTGCTCCCCTTCGTGCGTCTCAAATAGCTCTCGAACGTTGATACCTTGTGGATAGACACCACAGACACAGAGGACGAGCTTCCACCAGCGTTTATTGGCTTTCTTGAGGTACCACATGGACAAGATCGTGAGCATAATGGAGCCCTGAGAGAAACCCACGGCCAGGTCGAACTCGCCCAAGTCATTGAGCTTCTCGTCCATGTACTCAATGGCTCGGTCAATGTCGTCGAACTCGAGGCACCAGCGCTTGGTTGTTCCTCTGGGGACTCCCTCCTCTGCCTCAATGTCGTCTCGCTCTTCCTTCTCCAGAGACCGAGCGCCCCACCACTCATAGAACGGCGCAGTGTCACCGAACATACGTTCGATCACTTCGTCTGTTGGTCCGCGAGCTTCAAATGGTCCGTTGAGGAAGACAAAGTCAGCATTGGGACCTAAAGCATCACGAAGACCTTGTGTCTGACTCTCCATCACTTGACGATTCGTACGGAAACCATGCAGACACAAGACACGGAGTTTCTTGGATGAAGAAGAGGAGATAGCGATGGGAGTCCATGTCATGGTCAATTGTCTACTGAAGCTCAAGAGGACGCAAGGTCGACTGTTATTTGATGCCGTGTTTGACGTAAGCGATAATTTATGCGCTGCGATTGGTGGAACCATCTACACCATTTGCACGTAAACAAGACTTACAGTACATGGCTACATTTACCAACAAATGTTGTAAGTAATAAAAAACGTGTTGATTTTGAAAATTAGACGCTAGATGATCAAGATGGAAGCGAATGTAAACTCTCGCACGGAGGACCACAACATTCGTCGTTAGGGGGATCGTACTCTTGGATTCTTGGAGATGCCGCAAAGGGGGGGCATTATAATGTTGGGATCATTTGGCGATGTTCGACGTCTTTTGCGATCTAGATACGCTGTAGCCCCCTTCGTTCTTGGATATCCCGCAAACTTTAGTGGAAAGAGTTCTTTGTCACGAAGCTTTCCTGGGGTGAAGAACTTGTTTAAGTGATCCGCTCGAATAATGCGTAGTCCATTGAATTCTTTCACCACATCCAGAATAGCCATTTCCTTTGTCCATTTGCCACAACTCCTCTTGGACTTCTTTGACGTCCTGGCTCCGGTACGTTGCTGGATTCTCAGTCGACATATGCCTCCGAAGAGCCTCACTTCCATGAAGGAACTAACTTCGGTATCGAATTTAGGAGGACTATACAAGATGTTCTTCCATCGCAATGTCAAGTGAGCACATTCACGAAAAATTATTGCCGCCACCATGAATACAATACATTGGTACTCGTGCGAATCGTCGGCTTGATCAATCATTTCCATGCGATGCAGTAATACTTCATTCACATAGATGACTTTAGCACTCGGCTTTCGTTCTGTCCAGCCATAGAGAGATCCTTTCTCGGGTCGCCGAAACACCACTTTGACATCAAGAAGATTTCTTCTTGTCGTATTGTCTGCGCCCAACTCCAATTCAAAACTTCTGTCGTGCGACAACATCACGTTGGCAATCTCAATCGCTTTCTTCAGAAAAGGAGCGTCGCTGGCTTGAGCTGTCAACCTCAGCGCAGTTGGTCCTTGCACAATAAGCGCGTTGTCTTCATCATATCCGAAATCGGTGACTGTGGACGACGACCTGGGCAGCTTCTGCTTCGCATCGTACGCCGTTCTGTTGGCGAAGACGGTGAGGTCGGACGCAGCTATCCCTGCAAGATGACTGTCTTTGAACTCCTCCTTCACAGCATCTCGCAAATCATCAGCCACTGCATCGTCCGACAGTATCACAAAGTCGACCGCTGCCGTCATCATATTGCCATCTTCATCCACCAGCTCGATCCACTTCCGCATCATCTTTTCTTCGACAGCAAATTTGAGAATGAGCAAGGAAGAATTAAATAACCTCAGATGAGGTTTAATGCGAAGTTTCCAAACCCGTTCCAAAACGATGTTGTATTTGCTAAGTTGCTGTGTTGGATTGCAATTATTTGGAGAATTGTGGATGCCGAAATTTCGGAACGACATCTTGAAGGGTTGTGGTAAGTTGACATTTTTTGCTGTGGGTCCTCGGCGGTGCTCTCAACAGCAACTTTTTATCAACTTCGTTCAGTTTCGATTTTCTCATTTAACATTTCAATGTTAATTGCCAAGATGGGTAATCCCTTCAACTCGATGTCTTCCTGTTGAAAGCAAGGATCAATCTCATCAGGAAATGGAGACATCTGAGTTTCATCATCCTCCGATGATCACCCAAGGGATCAGCACGCGAGAAGTTCGTCTTTGAACATGACTAAGGTCACCGGTTCCCACGTGGAGAACGACACGATGGACTCTGCGAAGAAATGGTACAGATTATTTGCTTGCACTGCGACTAGCTTGACAAAGAAAGTAAATGCAATATTCACCTCTTTTGTTGTGCAGCAAAAGATCATTGGTGCCAAATTTACCATGTTCAATGCGAGATAGTTTTTTATTTAATTAAAACCTATCAGTGCAGGATCGGACGCTTGTTCTAGTCGCGTTATGCCACTAAACGTTTAACGCCTACAACTATACAGTACCTTACCATTATTAAGGGGTTGTGACAACATGGTTGCCACAATTACATCGAAACCGACCAGGTAGTAGCCCACGTCGAAAAGCGATTACAAATTTTAGTCGCCGTCGTTCTTGGCTTTTCAGTGAAAAGTTTCACAGTGTAGATATATAAGGCTCGCAGCCTTCTTGATGTGGTATCTACCAACACAACATTGTTGTCCTGAGCTGCGGCAAAAAATACCATTGGGAATGTTTCTTTACTTAGGTCCCGTGTTCGTGGCATAAGTGACTCACCCAAACTCGTGCCGATACTTTCCATTCATCTCGTCGGCAAACAGATCAATACTACCGCGTTTGTCGAGAATACATCGAGAAGTATGTGAATATGGATACGGTCATCGCTTCCTCCCAGTGAGAAAAGATGTACGAAAAATAGCACAGTATTCGAAGTGACCTTGACGCGACTGAAGTCAAATTTTCTTGCCAAATGTATTGAATACTACACTGCGTTGCGAAACGTACGTCTGTGGTTTACAGAAAGGATGGTCTACCTCCCACTTGTGACGATTGCCATTAATGTAATCAAACTACATGTACCTCAAGATGCTGGTTAAGCCTTCCACTGAGCGAGCTGCGCCTCGAAAACGATGCGGTATTCCAGTTACTTCGATGGTGCAATTGTCTGTAGCAACGTGCCTTGAATAAGTTGATCACCATTCTTTCCGCTGATGACAAGCGGGACGGCTTCCAATAGAGCAGTCTCCATTTTGATCTTCTTCTCATTGTAGTCATAGTCACGTTTGGCCTTCAAGAACGCTGCGGAGTTGCCTTCCGCTTCGGCATTCGCCAAAATTTTCTCTGCCTCCTTCTCGGCCGCTTGAATTCTTGCATCTCCCTTGACTTTGGCTACATTGACAAACTGTTCAAAGTCTGTCCTGAGATTGTTCAGCTCGACCATCGGAAGTGCTTTGCGCTTGACAGTCTTGGCAGTCGCACTAGCAACCGCATCCGCTTTGTATCCTTCTGCAGCCTTGATCTTGTTTTCATTTCTCGAGACATGCTCCGCAATTGTAACTTGCGCTTTCGCTTCCGCAATCGTGCGTCGTTCGTCACGAATGATCGCTGCACGAACACTTTCAGCCTGAAGGTCTTGAACTGCACGTTCATTATTCTTCTCGAGTGCAGTGAGTTTCTGCGTCTCCTGGTTCAACAAGATGCGCATTTGGTTTTCATGGTTCTTTTCCTGCTCTTCCATTCGCGTCTTAAATGCCGTCGTCTCCTCCAGAGTCCTGGACAGTGCTTGTGGCAAGTCTACATTGGTCACTTTGACATTGTGGATAAAGACGCCATAGCACTTTAATTTCGCGTTCAAGTCCGTCTTCATACCCATAGCGAATTCCTCTCGAAGGTCGTGCACTTGGTCATGGCGCACGGAGTGCACAAGCCCGCGAATAGCTTCTTCCGTCAAGCTGTAGAGCAGTTCATCGAAGCGGTGCGCTCCTAATGCGTACACGAACGTGTACGCATCATCTTCAGTGGGGCCAATCTGGAAACTGATGGAGATGTCAATGTCCACCATCACATTGTCAGATGTAGGACATCCACGCACAGGGTTCGAGTAGGTCACAGCTTGCTTGGTGACAATGTGAGAGACACGATTCCACGCGGGCCAGAACATTTTCAGACCAGGGTCCATCATCCCCGCATGGGCATTCCACTTTTGCTTGAGCACCCAAAGTCCGGATGGGACTTTCATGAACAAAGTGATGAGGGTCGGATAACTCGGGGTCAATACGATCGGAATGCGTCCGTCAGTCACCTTGGCATTGAAGTGTTTCATAGCGTCAATGGGTTTGCCAATGTCCTTCTGCACGAGGTGATTCAATCGGTAGCTGTAGCGAGTCTCTCCGCGGGAAACTGTCATGGATGAAGCCATCTTTACTGTCGTAAGGTCTGCAAATCGAGAAATGAAGTGGGAAGTGTTGCAAAAGAGTGTACCTAGCAAAATGATGGAGCTATATACCTGGAGCTACTAAAACCTCCGACTGAAGATTCGTCTTGACTTGATATTTGTATGGTAAAACTGTACCCATGAACTCGTCTACATTTCTCTGGTACCACATGTTGAAGTGACGGACGATTTCCATGTCATTTCAGAATTTGCAACCAAGTGCACAAGTCAACGCAACTTTCTTCATGGGTGCTGGTGGCAGTAAACTCAACGCAGATACGCTTCCTGGTGGCTCGCAGCACCAGACGCGGCTGTTATACCGCAATACGTGGCGTGTGGACTCTGCCAACCGCATCTTCGGCGCCTGCTACGACGGCAATACAGTCGTGATCATCAACCCTGGTCGAAGTCCTGTGAAGCCCTACATCCGTGTACCTGAGGGAACTTACGCACTTGTGCAGCACCAAGGACGTGACGTGGACTACGTCAAGTCGGACGGCAGTCGCACGCCTGTGTGGCCCCCGGGGATGCACTTCGCTTCGGTCTTCACCAAGGTGGCACATCTTGTGACCAAGCAGTACATTGTCTTTGACACACCCGTGAAAGGCTGTAAAACCGCAGACGACGTGACTGTAGGCATTGACATGTGTCTCATTCTCCGCATCATGGGCGATGAGTCCAAGGGTGAAGATCCGGAACTCGTACGTCGCTTTGTTTACGAGTTAGGCCCGAATGGACTCGAGGTACAACTCCGAGCTGCACAAGACGAAGCTGTACGTGCACTAGCTCGCAGTGTGGAGCACACAGAGGTGTACCAACTACGTGACGGCACCATGCGGGAGCGGTTCAAAACTGGAGCTCTCAACTTTCGGACGAATAGACCAGTTAATGATGAGTTCAACTCTCCCAAAGTAAAAGAGACTGCGAAGGAGAAAGATATTCCTGCTGAAGACAAAGTGATGTATTGCGTGACGGAAGATATCAAACGCAGTCTGAATGATCAGTTCAACACGTACGGCGTGCAGATCACAAGTGTCGCCATCACGAACGTCACACTTCCGATTGAGTTCCAGAAGCAAATGGAGAGTCGGACAACGCACTTGAGCGCCATTAAAGAACAAAACATGAAGCAAATGAGCGACATGCAGATGCTGCAATACAAAGAAGAAATCGACACGACAAAGCTCAACCGTAAAATGATGTTCATGGAAGCAGATCAGCTGGGTAAAGCCAAGTGTGCCGAGATCCGTAAGGGTATCGACCTTATCAACGCCCAGACCAAACTCACAGACGAAGAGATTAATCAGAAGACGACTGTGACTTGCAACAACCGCGATGTTGAAGCGTCTTTGAAAATCGCAGAGATCGAGGCGGAGACGGTGCGGATCGCAGCGGAGATCAATGCTCATTGTGACGCCGAGATTGGCCTGATCAACGCGGAGAAGGCGGCGCTGCAGATGCAGCTGGAGGCCACGTCGGATGAAATTCGAGTTACTTCAGAGTCAAAAGCTGCGGAAATCATCGCTCGGGCCGAAGGAGCTGCTGTAAATAAGTTGGAGAAGTACCGCAAGCACCAACTAGAGATGAAGAAGTTGGACATGCTGGGCTCACTCGCCAAGAACAAGAAGACTGTAGTGTCTGGTGATACTTCCAACAGTCTTCTTTCGGAGGTGCTGGTGGCTAATCGCCAAGGCAACGTCATGCTTAACATTGATGGTCTCATGAGCAAGGCTGGCGGTGGTGGCTTCGTCTGATGCAGAAGCAAGTGTGAGTTTTGAAAGGTATCCATTCATATGAATGACGATGCTGCAGTACCAACACAATCAAACGTACTCTTGCCGATTGAAGGCAGATCCCGTCGAAGAAATAACAAACGCTAGTTTTCATACGCTTTCGTAGCACTTGATATTTTTTAAAGGAAAGTAAAATAGCGGTATTCAATTGTGCAGCAGCAAGTCGATTTACTTGTGGGCGGAATTTTCAGGACACTGGTTGTTTTTGTCAGGACGATGACGTTGGGAAGTCATAAAGTAACCTTTCTAACAGCATATTATTATGCTTTTAGAATGGTTTCTTTGCAGATGTTGTCGCCTAGGACTGCTGGTGTTGAGCGATTCACGCGTTTTCAAGCGTTACTCCGTGACCAGCAGTCAGTGCTATCGACCGTTTCCTCAAGGTAGTTGCTACAGATACCCACACTAACTGGTACCTGTGACGCGTCATGCATCATCCTAGCGCTTCTTGTTACCGTCATTGTAGTTTTCGGGTATAGATAGAGGTAGACTTCAAGGAAACTGTTATCAACGCGCGAGTGCCGCGGCGGAATGCCACGACAGGCGCAGTGACTTGGTGCAGGTTGGGTTCTCGCTCCGCCGCAGGTGGCTGTTGCAAGTGTGCCGCAGGTGGCAAGTTCTCTAGTGAGCGAGAACCCGTGCCTTGTCACCGCTACCAGCAATAAGTAGAAAACCCTACACAGAATCTAATATATCCTATACTATGTCTCTGTGTTGTGTGTCTATCGCGGTCCTGACGGGAAGCACAGCATACGTGCTTTCCGTCATCAATTGCTCGTTGCACTTGCAGTTCTCCGTTGCCATTTGTTCTCGTGGTTGTAGCATTGGAGCGGACATCAATCCCACGAGGCAGCACAGAGCTATCTACTCCACAATGCTGCACATAGCCAACTACTTCACAGTAGCATTAGAGCGGACATCAATCCCACGAGGCAGCACATAGCCATCTACTCCACAATGCTGCACGTAGCCAACTACTTCACACTCCCACGTGAACACGGCGAATACGCAAGTTGTCGTGATCACTACACTAATATAGCAGTTGCCGCCCCGCAGTAGCAACTGCTCTCCCACTGGCATAGCATCCCTCCACAACCACATTGAGGTGCAACCTCACAACATAAGCGCAGCTTATCCCACCACGCTAGGTACATGATTATCTTCGAACAGGATCTACAGTACCATAGTTCGACCTCAGTACATAGATGTCAGGAGCTCAGTAGTTTTCAGCAGCACTTGCCGCAAACTATTCGCAGTCTCATCTCGCACAGCAGGTAGCACTTTCATGGCTTTGCGAAAACGTGAGAATTTCGCAGATCCCAACGCTTTCGTCATGATATCACCTACCATGTCTTCAGTTCCACAGTGTTCCACAGTCATGCGTTCCAATTCCACGTTCCTTCTCACCATGTGATACTTGTTCTCGATATGTTTTGTTTTGGAATGCTTGCCAGGTTTGGTGCTCAACGAGATCGCTCCCTCGTTGTCACCTAGCATCAATGGCACTGGATGTTGCCAGGCCAATTCTTTGCATAAGCCCTGTAGCCACAGGATGTCCTTAGCCGCTTCAGATATAGCCACATGATCCGCCTCCCAAGTGCTCATTGCATTAATTTCTTGCTTCCTGGAGGCGTACGAGATCACGTCCCCGTCTAACATTGTAATGTAACCGCTAATGCTTCGTTGATCCGCAGGATCGTTAGTATAATCAGCATCGGAGTAGGTCACCAGTGCAACCGATGACCCTTCGGATACGTTCATCACTAGACCGTAATCCTTCGTTGCTTGTAGATAGCGCAGCACACGCTTAGCTTGTGCATAGTGTGTATGATCAAACCACGCCAGATATTTAGCAAGATTGCGCGTCGCATCCGCAATGTCTGGACGTGATGCATTCACAAGATACTGCAACGAACCCACCAGCTCTCGGTAGGGTAACTTCTCCGTTGTTTCAGGTAGCACAGCTTTGGATGGCGACGTGGCTTCTGGTGTCGCGCATCCATTGCATGTCGACGTATGGTAGTCCTTTACGACATCCAATACATACTGTTGCTGTGAGTAGATGATCCGACGTCGCACTTGATTAGTCTGGATCTCTACTCCAAGTAGGTACTTCACATTTCCCATGGTTGTCAATTCAAATGACTCTCTGAGCGCTGAAGCAGTTGCTTCGTGGACCTCACGTGGTCCCATCAGTAGCAAGTCGTCGACATACACAGTCAAGAGCATCTTGACTTCGGCATTTTCTTTCAAAGCGTACAGACCGAAGTCTGACTCCCTACGGACAAACCCCATCACCACAAGTTTCGCATGTAGTGTTTTGATCCAGATATGTGGTGCTTGCTTGAGCCCATACAAGCTCTTCATGAGTCTGCACACAAACTCAGGTCCGCTCTCTTGAAATCCAGGAGGCTGCTCCATGAATATCACTTCAGTCAGGTCTCCGTACAGGAAAGCGGTTTTCACATCGTACTGGAGTACCAACCAACCACGCTGCGCTGCGTAGTATGTAGCTGTCCGAATTGTCTCAAAATCGGATAACAGGAGCAAACGTCTCATTGTAGTTCACTCCTCGTTGCTGCTTGAATCCATGAATCGCGAGGCGGGGTTTGAATCGGGTTACCCTTCCTCGCTCATCACGTTTCACTGCAAAGACCCATCCCATCTGCATGTGATGACCTTCACCTTCTTAGCTTTAGAACGCGGTACAAGCTCCCACGTTTGGTGTCCCGTTAGGGATTGCAGTTCTGACAACATTGCTGCTTTCCACAGAAGCAAATGTTTGCAGGAACGTGCCTGTTTGTATGTAGACGGAAAAGCAATATCATCCGTCACGGCTCGCACATGGCCATTTACATAATGAAGCAAGCGCACGTTTGGTTTCTTTGTTCGCCTTGGTTTCTTGAGGCAAGGCTCCGCAGGTGGAGAATGGATCGCAGATTCACTGGTAGTCATATCGGAGCCATCACTCTTTTTGCGGCAACGTTGCTTTCGGGCTGTGTTTGACTCCTTCCTCGTATTCTGTTTGCTTGGGCATTGTATATAGGCAAGTATTCGTCACTTCCATCACACGCACTGTGAGAGTTTGCACTCCCACTGGACCCAATAATTTTCCCACTGGAATTGGACGTATTGCTCACTGCGTTCGATGTCCCACCAGACTCACATGTAGCTCCCACTTGATCATCACGCGGGAGTATATAGATACTATCAGAATTTGTCGCCGCACTGGCTGTAATATAAGTATCCATCATTGTCTTGATCCGATCCACTGGCACTGTGGTGTGTACTGTCTAGATATGCATTCTCCGAGAGCTGTTTCACATAGTCTCCATTCACAGTGAATTCCTCATGGAACCGGACATGTCCACCTTGAGCTGTGATAACTTGGCACGTTGCAAGGTCAAGAAACTTGTAGCCCTTTCTCGAGATGCTGTATCTCAACAGGAGGCTCAGCCTAGCACGTGGCTGTAGTTTCTCTTTTCGTTGTCGAGATTCTGGTGGAATGCGTACCCAAGACAAACAACCCCATGTCCGCAAGATACCGAGGTTTGGTTTCACTCCATACAGCTTCTCATAGGGCGACACGAAGCCGATGGTTTGGTTGGTAGCTCGTTCAATGTTTCGACAACATGCGGTAGTGCTTCACCCCAGAGCAGATTGGGCATCTGAATCGCAGTTAACATAGCCCGAATCCGAGGTAATACAGCTCTATTAGCACGTTCGGCAATTCCATTCTCTTGTGGCGAGTATGGGTTCGTTGCTTGCAGAATAATACCACGATCTTCGCAGAAGACCCGTAGTTCATTGCTTTCAAACTCTCCACCTTGATCTGAATGTAGGCGCTGTACCTGAAAATGTCTGAACTGAGTTGGCAGCTGATTCAGCAGCTTGACGATGTAGTACGTGATTTCACTCTTCTGCTGTAGTAAGCAAACCCACTAGTACCGAGTTGTTTCATCAATTATGAACAGGGATATTGTTGAACCATTCGCAGTAAATTCACTGATCGAGCAGACATTCACTGATCGAGCAGACATCCATCACTAGGATTGACAATGGTAGCAGATCCCACACTGGTCTCCGCGCATGCGACATCCGTTTTGCTTTTAGTTGAGTTGTAAGCAACACAGTGGTAGAAATTAAGATCATTGTCATTAATCTTAGCTCCAACATTCAATTTCTTGCTCATCGTCTTCACTGTGTCCATACCCAAGTGTCCAAAACGCTGATGCAGCAGTTCCATCACATTATTGCTCTCTCTCTGTTGTACTGCATTCACCATCACACCCGCAGCGTGTGTAACACATAGGCGATATCAAAACGAAGTGTTGTGTCAGGCTTTGACAACCACACAGTTCTCTGGTCATCAGAACACTTCAACTTGAACTGACCCTTCATCTGCATGTAGCCCAGGGTAATGATGTTCGCTCTCGCGTTAGGAATGTACGTCAAGTCGTCCAATAGCTTGTCTTCCTGTTCACCAGTGACCTGGTTATATATGCGCAACAAGGCAGATCCACACACAGTAGCAGTTTGGGATGTCCCGTTAGTAAAGTCCAATTGACTTGTAGCCTGATCTGTCGTAAAGGTGAACAGTGACATATCGTTGCATACACTTGCTGAGAGACAGAGTCAAGAATCCACACAACATGACTCCCAGTGCGTTGTATACCTTCCTTCCGGTAAACTACGGGCACCGCCGACACTACGCTGATCGCGATAGCGCGGTGGTGAGAAGCGGCTATCAGCACGCCATGGTGACATGCTTCGGTCTCGTAGTGGCTCTCGATTCCGATAAGGAAACCGCAATGGTTCCCAGTTCATCACAGGTGCATAATGGCTGGTTGGTCCTCGTGGTGGCGACACACGGCTTGGACCATATCCACGTCTTGCTGGTGACGGTGGGCGATACCCGCGATAACTTCCGTAGTTGTCACGCACTGGTGACCTTCCACGTGCTTCACCGTGAAGTGGTCCTGCAAAACCTCTTTGGTAATCGTAATCTTCTCTGCTACGATACTGCTCAGAGTACGAACCATATTGGCAATCCCCTACATGCGGTGGACCCACACGTAATCCGCCTTGTGCATGCTGTGGCTCTCGCCATGGCCGACTCCGATCTTGGTTGTAGTCAGATCCTCGATGATGTTCAGCAGATCGCATGTTATCTGCTGTGCCTCGGTTATTCTCACCGAACTGCCGCTGCTGTACTGGTCCACGCGCATCTCGCACATGATCTGCATGTTCACCTTACTGCATTTGTAGGTGTCGTGGTGATTCTCCAGTACCGCTAGCTGGTGTAGTCGGTGAATAGACAGGTGAATCCACAGTTGTGGTTGAGCCAATTTGCTGTACGACTCTATCACTCTGTACGGCACCAACAGCACTAACAAATGAAGTGGCAGGCTTCTTGTCCCTCGACTTCAACTTCTTTGCCAGCTCCGGCTTCAGTGACTTTCCGGTAGTAACAGTACACGCAGCATACCAATGGCCAATGATGCCACAATTGCTACACCTGGTGCAGGCTTTCCTCTGCTTCGTCATTTCGTCGTGCTTGCCACCATGACGCTTCTGTCTGCTCTTCTTCTTGTTCACATAGCTCACCTGTACCGCACGTGGCACTGATGGTGTCTGTGACTGCAGGTTGTCTACCTGCATCCGCGCTTGTTCAGCTTGACGAAGCCGTCGCGTTGCTTCTGACCTTGTCAGAGTACGCCGGTCATTCTTGCTGCACCACACCGTATGCTGCTCAGCCCAATCTGTAATGTGACGATGTGCCTCTGAATTTTCTAGGCACACCCGCAACTGCCCAGCCGGGACAACCCGAGCACACTGATTCCGACAAAAGATGATGGGTTTCGAGATGGGTATTGAGTGAGACACCTGGTCGAATTGATGGTTTGGACTTTGGGGATGCAGATGTTCGGTTACGGAGAGGCTCACAGGTTGGAAGAGTACGCCCTGAATGGGTACCACATTCAGGATGCCTTATTGACGCTCAGTCCGACCGCCGACTCCTTGACGGCAGGTATCCACAAGAAGGAAGCAAATGTCCTCGGTGAACGTATCCCAAGGAGCAGCCTACCTTGACGGAGCCGAACATCACCCAAGACACCCCGGAATTCCAAGGTTCCCATAATTACGGCCAGCCTACACATGTAAACCCCAAGACTGTCTCCCACATCCTGAAATTTCGATCGCTTACCGATATGAAGACACCATCCGAAGTTATGAAGTGTACCCTGAATATACATCCCGAATGACAAGGCATCCTGAATGGCCAAGTGACTGTCGAAGAACAAGACTGAAGATCAAGTTCTCGAAGATAAGTTCAGTCTGGAAGTCAGTTCGCTGACATTCAAACAGAGTCAAGACAGTGAGACCCGAGGGAATCGCAATCAGATGATTACACCGTGCAGGGACAAGACCCGTGCTGCCGATCCCAGAAGAGCCGAGACATCGCTGATGAGTGTATGCAGATCCAAGTTCGACGTGACATTTCAAGTATAATGAGACCAAGTCTACCCGAGTGTGACCTCACGAAGTAAAGGAAGGCCGCCAAAGAAGTACCAAGACTACCAAGATTGAAGAAGAATTTAGAATGCCAAGGTAGAAGATAATTTTAAACAGAGTTTGATTTGCGTTGTGAAACACAAGTGTCTTAGAAACACGAGCGACCACGGGAGGTCGCTGTGTTTCCCAATCCATCTCGTCGAGGAAGGACTACCTGGAGGACCGCTCGAATTAGGAGGACCCCAGAGTGAGGACTACCAAGGCCGCGCTACCCGCGTGAAAGCTCTTAACACGTTCAAGTCGATTTAACTTGGGGACCAGTGGGCTTGTACACTCGGAGTGATCCAGTTATTTTATTTGCTAAGTTGCTAGTGGACACTCCGGGTGCCTCTTGCATTTCATATTCATTTACCTGCGATGTGGCGAAGCGGGTGAACGCTTGACCGCCCAAAGTATAGCGCGCCCGAAGAGTAGGGGTGGTCCTTAGAAAAGAACCGACTTTTCGGGTAGTACAGGTCCTGGATCAAGTACTAGACTCGATCCAGGTTGGCGTGTGACCTTGTGCAATCCCTATAGGGTCGATTAATTCGGCGGACCGGGTTTCACCGGGTATTTTGTATTCCTAAGATAGACACACAGAAAATGTAAGAACTTCCAGGTTATACGTATCCTGGGTGTCCTGAATGTGGGTTGAGAGATCACGAGTAAAGACCTTCTTCCCAAAAGATAACCTAAAATAATACAGAGTTTGAATATACAATATGCAGCCTGTCAGTTAGTTAGCACGCCCGAATACAGGTAAATTTCGGGATGCCCTACGCGCACCACCCTCGAAATGTTCGAGGGAAACAATAGAATGTCTTTCCTAAACACACAGTAATCAACAGTCAAATCCTAGGGGTGATCACTACCAAACCTCCTAAGATCGCAGGGAAATGAATATGAAATGCAAGGGGCACTCGGAGTGTCCACTAGCAACTTAGCAAATAAAATAACTGGATCACTCCGAGTGTTCAAGCCCACTGGTCCCCAAGTTAATTCGACTTGAACGTGTTGAGAGTTATTACGCGGTTAGCGCAGCCTTGGTTGTCCTCACTCTGAGGCCCTCCTGATTCGAGCGGTCCTCCAGGTAGTCCTTCCTCGACGAGATGTATAGGGTAACACGGCGACCTCCCTTGGTTGCCTGTGTTCCGAGGGACGCTTGTATTTCACAACGCAATCAAACTCGAAGGCACTTGTGCTTCACGACACAAATCAAACTCTGTTTAAAATTATCTTCTACCTCTTTGGTATTCTTAATTCTTCTTCAATCTTGGTAGTCTTGGTACTTCTTTGGCGGTCTTCCTTTACTTCGTGAGGTCACACTCGGGTAGACTTGGTCTCATTATACTTGGAATGTCACGTCGAACTTGGATCTGCATACACTCATCAAAGATGTCTCGGCTCTTCTTAGATCGGCAGCACTGGTCTTGTTCTTGCACGGTGTAATCATCTGATTTCGATACTCTTGGGTCGTACTGTCTTGACTCCGCTTGAATGTCAGTAAACTGACTTCCAGACTGAACTTATCTTCAGCAACTTGAGCTTCGACTTTGTCCTTGGACAGTCGCTTGGTCATTCAGGATGTATTGTCATTCGGGATGTACATGGCATAACTTCGGATGGAGTCTTCATATCCGGTAGGCGATCGAACTGTCAGGATGAGGGGGACAGTCTTGGGGTTTACATGTATAGGTAGGGTCGTAATTGTGGAAACCTTGGAATTCCGGGGTGTCTTGGGTGATGTTCGGCTCCGTCAAGGTAGGCTGCACCTCGGGATACATTCTCCGAGGGCATTTGCTTCCTTCTCGTGGATACCTGCCGTCAAGGAGTCGGCGGTCGGACTGAGCGTCAATAAGGCATCCTGAATGTGGTACCCATTCAGGGCGTACGCTTCCAACCTGTGAGCCTCTCCGTAACCGAACATCTGCATCCCCAAAGTCCAAACCATCAAGTCGCCCAGGAGTCCCATTCAATACCCATCTCGAAAACCATCATCTCTTGTCCGAATCAGTGTGCGGGTTGTCCCGGCTGGGCAGCTGCGGGTGTGCCTAGAAAATTCAGAGGCACATCGTCACAACCGCCCCTCGGATACACGGTCTTTCACTGAGGAAATTACCATCGAAGTGACAGAACATGAGCCGACCAAACGAACGCAGCTATCCCGGGCGACCAGACATCCCGAATTGCGAAACCGTTAGGCGATTACCCCAGATCGGGTCTTTTCTGCGCCCCGTCCACTATCCAACTGTCGTACCCAATTCAAAGTGGCAACCAAGATTCCACTCACAACGAGAACTTCCAACGATCAAGCAACTGATGAGCGAGACACCAAGCAACTCCGGAGACCGGGCACCAACTAGCAGTTCGCCTCCCTCAGCGTCAGCGCCACTCCCTAGTGCCCAGCTTGAAAAGGCGGGTGCTCAGGATGCAGGCCCTACTGAGAGCGACCGTGGTGCAACTTCCGGCTCTGGCTTGGAGTCCTCGGCTGACAAGCGCGGTGAGACGGCTCAAGAGACTTCCCAGGAGGCGGTGGAAACACCACAAGTCCCGGAACGCAAGCAGGCGAAGGCGCCGAAGAGCCGTAGCTCTAGCGCGGCAAAATCCACAGGAAAAAGGAGCAGGAGCGGCTCCAAAGAGCGCTCCGGCAACAAGAAAAAGCGGAGCTCGAGCAAGGATCGCTCAGGTTCAAGCACGGCGACTGCTTCCGATGGCAACTCGCCTCCAGACGTGGCTCCGACGTCCACGGGTGCTCCACCAGTGGCGGACAAGGCTCAGGACCTAATCCAACGCGCACTTCGGCCGTTGTTGGCTAAGGTCTTTGAGAAAGACGACATGGACAAGCTGGATGCTCTGGCAGACGTTGCGGTCAAGGCACGCCCCGCACTGGAGGGTCAAGTCCCTCCGACACGAGTTGCTGCACCTCCCTCTCATCTTCCTAGTCGGAACACGATGTTCGTGGGAGTTCCAGCGACAACTGCAGACCTGTCCAACGGGAGTCTTCTCCGTGGTGGCTATGGTGGAGTCGAGTGCCTTCTGGGGGTGGAATCACTTTCGGAAGGGGACATACAGTTCCTCGCCAAGCTATTGAGTCCGGATGCCGACATCCGTCGCGAAATACTGACTCCTCTAGCGGATACGTTGGAGCCTGATTCTTATGAATTCCTCTTGGCGCTGAAGAGCATCTCAACCAAGCGGGAGACGGCTTCTCTTCTGCGTCACTATGGCGCTCAAGATCTGGCTCGTAAAGTATTCGGGATGACAACTCTTATGAAACGTCTCCTGGACAAGTATCGCACTTTGGAGGCTTCTACCCAGCGTTCGAGCTCTCAAGCAACTCGGCGTGCTTTGAAGGATTTCGAAGAGGTCCGCCAAGTTCGTGCGGACTACTCGCTACTCCAAAAGTATTGGCACCAAGAGGCTGAGCTCGCCAAGGGTTATATCATCTCTGAGTTGGAAAAGCACAGTCGCGATTACAAACGCGAGGCTCAGGAACATGAGCGTCAAGAACGTGCACTCCAAACACGCATCACGCGTCTGGAGAGCGACAATGACGAACTGCAGAAGGTCATTCACGATTTGGAGAATCGCCTGAAGGCGTCAACCTTGGATCCGCCCAAGCTAATGAATTTCCTCCATCGTCATGACACTCGGGTAGATGGCAACTGGCCTGGCCTGAAAGCACTTTTGGAGAAGTTCCGTGATCACCAGGATCCTCCTGAGGCCTAGAATACTCAAATTTTCGTCAACACTTTGGATGATCCCACCTTACGGCTCGAGCCGTATGTGTTCGCGGATGAGAACGACGACTCCGAGGAAAAACAAGATCCTGGAGACTCGAGACCTCGTTCAGGCTCGAAAGATGATCCTGTCGACTTTTCTGAGGATCCTCCAAGTCCACTGTCGTCGTCACTTTTCGAGAACACCAAGTCTTCGGGTCATTCAGCAGTTGCTTCTGATCTTCAGAACGTTCAGTGGCGTCCCACGTCCTACACCCCGAATGGTGACCCAGCTTTGGATACCGTCGCTTCGCCACTCCTGGACGTGAGTGCGGTGTGTGCATCTCTGGATGGTCCCATAGTTTGGGACAAACTGCGCACAGACGTCCAAGTTCTCATGCGTTCTGGTTTAACACTGGATCAGGCGGAGGACTTAATTCGGAGTGGTGGAGCGATACATTCTCGGATTCGTTCCAGGATGCTTTCCGTGATGTTGTCTCGGATGATGTACTGGAAACGCTTGGATGACACTCCCTGGACTAAGTTCGTCCCGAGCTGGTGTTATAAGAACGCTGAGTCTCGTCTGGAAGCGGACTTGGAGACGGGAAACATCCCTTCTCGTTGGCCACCGTTATCCAAGCAAGTTCACATGGACGACGAAGAGATCCACAAAGCTCTCTTCGAAAGTGATGGAGATGACAATGAAGATGATTCTCGTGACGCACCCTTTACTCCAAAGACAGTGAATCCTGTTTCGCCACGCCGTACAACACCTCCTAGGGAGGCCAAGCGTCGCTCGAGTGTGGACACGTCTGCTTCGGAGCCAGATACAAGTGCTGAGCTCAAGGACAACGAAGATTCGTCTTCCAAGGTCGCTGCGGCTTCGTCTTTCCGAAAATCACGTCCAGCACAAGAGCGCAAGCAGTCACAGCTCGCTCGGAAGGATTACAAGGAGCTTCTCCCAATGGAACGTCGACTGATTGAGACTCCTCGCCCCGGAGTGAATTCGTGGAGACACTACGGCATCTTGGTGAAATTCGCCCCTGGAACTACGAACGCTTTGGAGCAATCGTATGGATTTCCGGACTATGCCCCAAATCTCTCCAAGCCCGCTGAGGCTGAACAAAACCGACTCCGTTGGAAGCCTGCCGACTTCATGGTGTTCTGGGAGACAAAGCCCTGGGACAAGATGTTTCAGGAACGCTCCAAGTATCTCGCTTTGCACACTCGGACGCAACTCTCGAAGGTTTCACGTGATGCTCTGGATGAGATTGTGGAGTTCATGTCGGATCACCGTCGTGCTTTCTGGTGGATCGGTCATTGGATCTTCATAGATCAGAACTTGGATGACTACTCCAGCAATCTCGCTAAGGAGCGGAAAACCGAGTGCGACCAAGTCAAGAAGTCATACAAGCGACTGGTCAACAAGTGGGTGGACAAAGGAATGAGGGAGTCGCTCCTGGAAGAACCTGGAGTATGGACTTATCCCTCGAAGTGCTGTCACTGGATCCTTATGGACCCATCCTACAAGACCATCACTGGAACTCCTCACTCTTTGGAAGAACAGGCGAAGCTTCTTGATCAGCGAGAACCCAGCCGCGTGCAATGGAACACGTGTCAGTCCGACGCGGATCGCGTCAAGGACCTTCCTCAAGCGACTCGCGACAAGTTACTCCCAGTGGAGCACCGCAAGCGTCACCTGGTCACGTTGGCTGATTTCGACTGATTTTCAAAGTCGCCACAACGCTCCCAACCCGAGTCGTCTGCATGTTGTATCTTAACACCACAGCTAATCCATTTCGAAACGTAACTTTCTTGTTTGCTTTCTTTCATCATCATCATCATAGTCAATTCACACTTCATAGATTCAGGAACCAAAATCCACATTCAGGTATCATCTCATCATGGCTTCCCGAAATTCACCTTCACTTCATCAGCAGTTTCAAAACAATTCTTTCACTTCACACGGCGGCGATCTGAGTCGTTCTGGTTGCATTCCATTAGAGTGCCTAAGCCCGCGGGTGATCGTCCCCTGCTTGCATAGCTTGGAACCTCGCCTTGGCTCTCACTCCCTTGTTGAACTCGTACAGTAACGCCCCACAACTCAGCTGAGACACAGGGATCCACTCAGGATCGGCATAGCCCTTCCACTTGACAAGATATTCTCGGGATCGCTTGGACGTTCGGGTTCGTTTAACTCATCGCACATCCTGAATGCTCTCCACTTCGTACTCGTCGTTCGCATTGTCTGGCTCCCAACTGTCTTCAGGTAGTAATGCCGCGTCAAAATCATCGTCGTCTTCAACTTCGACTTCAACTTTGGGCCTTCTAGGGAAGATGGCCCTTGGCTTAAGTCGGCTGATGTGTACCCAAGGGTTCACTCGATATCCTGAATCTTCAACCTTCAGCTTTACTCGGAAGTCATCTCGAACATCTTCAATCCGGAACGGTCCGTGCCACAAGTGTGCCAATTTCGGCTCAATCCAGGTTGCACCTTTGGAATATACAACCAAACAGCATCTCCCTTCTCGAAACCAGCTTTTAGGCGGTCAGATAACTCACGCCACTTCCTAGTCTGTTCTTCGGAACGCGCACGTTTTGCCTTTCGCTGAAGTTCCTCTGCACACGCAAGTGCGTAGCTGTAGTCTCTCTGGAACTTCCGCCGCCACTCGTAAGCCGTTCGCTCGGGGAGAGTTGACGGTCTGGGTCCCAACATGGCGGACACCGTTCCTTGGGCATCCCATCCGTGTACGAGGTAGAACGGTGTGTCCAGGCGGGTTGCATCGAATGATGTGTTCAGGGCGAACATCAGCCTCTCGGCGTGTTCATCCCAATCTGATTGATCTGCCTCCGCAACATACGCCTTGACACTCCGAATGACTGTCTGCACCGAACGTTCTTGCTGCCCATTCGCCTGGGGTCGGTATGCGAGAGTTGCTCTCTGCTTGCTCCCTATGAGATCTCGGAATCTTGCAAAGACCTCGCTCATAAAGCGAGGATCTTGATCATGCCGAATCACCGAGGAAGCTCCGAATCTCCGAAAGACGGATTCTTCATATGCTTCAGCGACATCTTGAGCCGTTGTCGACGCCATTGGCTTGCACATCACATATCCGGAGAACATGTCTTGGAATAGCAACAGAAACGTATTCCCTCGGACTGACTCTGGTAAATGAGTCACGAAATCCATAGAGACGACCTCGAAAGGTCGTGTAGGCTCAATATTGCCTGGTGAAGGACCGGCATTCGGGGGTGACCCCTTGCCACTAGCACAATCCACGCATTCCTTCACAAATCGTTCCACGTCAGCATACATCCCGGGCCAATAGAACTCCGAGCGCAGTCTCTCATGAGTACGGGTGATCCCCTGATGTCCTCCCTGAAAGTCTTCATGCGCATAATGGAGCATGTCTTCTCGGAGTGATTCCGGGACCACCAGCCTGAGCTCGTCTTCGGCGTCGCGCGGTCGGCCTCGGGTTGACCGTGCAAGTCGGTATAGTACTCCTCGAACATCCAAAGCGAACAAATCTGCCACCTTCGCAATCTTCTTGAGGCGCTTCGGTGAGAAACGTTCCAGATCATCTTTCAGGAAGCGATGATATCTGAGAGATACTGGTCTCCTTCCTGATGCACCTTGATCCGTCTCCATCGTTCAGCTTGATACTCAAGGGGTCCCATGGGTGAAGCGGACTCTCCCTCCCTCGTGCGAGCTCTGGATCGGGTAAACGCCGCCAGTACTCGAGCAGCTGAGGGAAGGGGCTCACACTCAGGACCGCAAAGGGTGACGTCTCCTGAGACTCCCATGGTTACGACATTTGGGCTGTCTTTAGGCATTTCCAATGCGACTTCGTTTCTTCGTCAGACGTCTTCATAAGCTGCTCTTGAATTCTCGACACAATTTCCAAGTGTTCTTTTCGGCATCTTCCTCAACCACCCAGGATTTACCCAATGTTAGTGTTTTGGAGGTCAGATAGTCAGCAGCCTGGTTGAATTCTCTTTTAACGTGAACCAGGCGCACACTGTTGAACCTCTTCTTCAACACCTCACATTCAGCTAATCTCCTTTGAAGGTTGGGTTGATTGCAATTGATCAAACCTTGGACTTGTTGTATGACGATTCTCGAATCTCCCACGACCACTAGATCCTGGATTCCTCGATCACGAGCCATAGCTAAGCCACGTAACAGTCCGAAATATTCCGCATCGTTCACCGTAACGCCATCCAGAATGTAACCTCGGGCGTCCAGAACCTTCCACTCGGGAAGTTGCCACAACACACAACCACAGCTGCCAATCCTCGTCGACGTCTTCGCAGCTCCATCGAAACTCAGGACCATTCCAGTGTAGTCTGCTTCAAGCATCTCGATACTGATCACAGGGGGTGCCTTAACACGCCCCTTGGTCGGAATGAGCGATTCCGCAATCTTGTCCAGGTGCTCTCTCGGTGTGATACCTGCACCCAGGATGGCAGCAAGTCCATCTTCATCCCGTTGAACCTTTCGGATCTCGAGGTCATACTGCGACAAGGCAACGCCCCAAGGAACCAAGCGCCCATCGGCGGTCTTGGACTTGATTACCCACTTCAGCACTGAGTGTCTGGTATAAACCACGAGGGGACATCCTTCGATCAGGGTCTTGAACACATGGAGAACTCGAATCACCGCTAATACTTCTTTCTCGGCAATGTGATAGCGAAGTTCTGCGTCATTCAGGACGCGCCCCGTGAACCGAACTGGTTGGATGATACCATCATGCTCTTGTCCTAGAACAGCACAGGCTGCCCACTGATTGGCATGAGGAATGATGACGAAAGGCTTGGTCCGATCAGGATGCCTGAGCAGTGGCGTAGACACAATCTTCTGCTTCAGAATGTCGAACGCCTCCTTGGCTCGAGATAAGTCTCTCCCAGCTCGTACTTGCTCATCTGACAGTTCGTAGAGGCTGCAGCCACTACTGGGAAGTCTTCAATGAACTTGTGGTAATAGTTGAGGCTGCCTAGAATGACTGTACGCCTTTCAGGGTAGACGGAAACGGTAGATCTTGGATGCCTTTCACAATTTTCGGGATAGCGCGAATACCTTCTGCTCCAATTTCATGTGACAGGTAGGTATTTTGCGCTTTCCGAATTCACTCTTAGGCAAGCTAACCGAAATATTCCAGTACCGCAAACGATAGAGTAAAGCATCCAGATCTTCACACAGCTCATCCCAAGTCCCGGCACCATGAGCTATATCGTCTATGTAGAACTACGCCCCAACACGGGACCCATCTGGGATGGCGCGGGAATGTTGCGCCTGAAAACAGTCATCCGTTCCGTCAATGCCGTCTGATGGCGATCCACCTTGGACTCTTCTGGCCTTTGCGTTTCAACTTCAAGTAGTCGAGAACATCTTGATCCACAAGCACCTCTTCTTCAGGTGGCAATCTCACGAATCCCCACAAGCAATTGTTGATCATGTGCTGATAGACCAACGGAGCATTCTTCAGCCCGAAAGGCATTCGGACCCATTGAAAATGTCCGAATGGACACACAAACGCAGAAATCAGCTTAGCGCGTTCAGTCATTCGGAACTGCCCAAAAGCCACTTGCCATATCCAGGCTCATAAACCACATCGCGCCCTCAAAACCGGTCAACAGGTCGTCGATCAGCGGGAGGGGTAGTTAGAAAGCCGAATGAAGCTGTTCACCACTCGATAGTCAATGCACATTCGAATGTCAACCCCGTTCTTCTTCAGGACGATCACGATCGGAGAAGCCCAAGGGGACTCCGAGTGTTCAATCAACTTGGTCTCCAGGAGCTTCTTGAGTAGCTCATACACCTTGATGGCAACTTGAGGTGCAACCGGTCTAGGACGCTGGGCCACGGGCTTCGCATCCCCGACATCCAAGTCGCAAACCACACCTCGAGCTGGAGCAGGAGCCGCGTTACCATCCCCTAGGAAGATACTGCGATGACGTTTCAAGATCTCCTTGAGTTGACGCTCCTGAACTTCAGTAGTTACTCCAGGTTCACCAACATCAGCCTTCGAGATATCGCATCTTGGACTGAGATCTTGCAACTCGGGTAACATCGCCAACTGATCTTCAACTGCGACATCATATCACTTCCTTCGTGGATATAAACTGCGGGCTCCTGTTCGAGCTCTTCAGCGTTCACTCGCATACACCGGATGTAATCCTCTTCCAGTCGCTCCAAAGGAGTACTCGAATGATCCATTGTAGATACCACCGGCTTCTCGCCCTTTTGCGACACACACTCAGGTTCACTTCCATCTGCACATTCCGAAATTACGGTCATTGGCCGCTTATGCAGTCGGACTACTCGGACTTCATCGTTCCTCGCCTGAGGTCTCATCAACATCTTCGCAGGCCACTGATAGGAACGCTTCGGGACCGAAGGCGGAGCAGTGTCCCGAAGGGCCTGCTCATAACGTTCTTCCGCATCCTAGCTTGCGTAGACAGAGTACTCTCGTAAATGAGATGTTGCCATTCCTGATACCTTCGTACACAGGTCGCACAAAACGCCCTGCTCTTGGAAAGC
>VOQZ01000887.1:0-23556 GCA_008079305.1 Phytophthora palmivora
TCTATTGTTCGACAGACTGGAGAAGTACTTGAGTAGCTCGTGTTCACCACTGCTCACGTTCACCAGTGACTCCTCCACATTGTCATCAATTCTGCAGCAACAACAGACAATGATCAGAACCATTCACAATTCAGCTACAGATAGCACATACCTCCTCACGAGATCTCCCTGTTCATGAATCAACGTCGACAGTCGTCCGAAGAGCTGGCCAATATCCACAATGTGACTTTCAATCTGTGACACAGCTTCTGCTCTCGACTCGGTGTAATTCTGTTGTTCTGCGACGATTTGCTCCTGTGTCATGGTAGTGATGAGAGGCTGGATCTCTGCATTCCCATGGCTTGAAAGCTCAGTATTCAATCCTGGACGTGGTAATGTGTTGGACAGGTTCACTTCCTGCACACTACCAGTGTGGCTATTGTTGCTTCTCGGTGGCTGCGGGGCTTTAAAGGCCAACGGTTTACCCAGTGCGCTGGACGCAGTCTTACCATATCTAGCACGTCGACTCTGCTGCAGCTTCATATTCTCCTGTCTCACCTCTAAAATGTCCTTAAATCCTCTGGTCGTCGCCATCAGGTCGGACTTCATCAATGACACAATGGCATCTGAGTGCTTCGCTGCTTGTCTTGAGGGTGCCGACTGCCGTTTACTATTGATGTATTCCTGTAGATTGTCCAGCTGCATGTTGATGTCCGTAATATCTTTCTTCACTAGTGCTGCGAGCTCGTTAATGGCCTCAGTTGGGTCGTTAAACATGTTATTCTGCCGCACCACTGCATCATCAGAACGTTAGCGTCACTCCTTCATGGCCCTCGATGCTGCAACTTAAGACATACGTTGTGTGAGTTGCTGCAACCTCTTGGAGGCCTGGTATACTTCTTTTGAGATATCGGAGGCGGCGGCGTTGAACTGCGCATTCTCTTGGAGTGGAGTGTGGACAGGTTTCTAGACATGGATATTGGGAGTTATAGGCGACGTACAGAGGAATGGAGGGGTTATTGTAGAGATAAGAGAGACGAGGACGTACGTGGAGAGGGTGCTGCCTTTTGCTGCTGCATAGTGCTGACAGAGCTGCGTGAAGTCGGTCGTGCGGTTCGCAGCCATGGCTCAGGCTGACTCCTCTTTCTCGCTCAAAAATGCTGAATAATGCATCCTGTTACTTCAGACAATAGAAGTAACAATTAAGTAGCGTGAGCTAAATGTGACGTCGGTACAGGAGTGTTGGTCACGAAGTTGAAGCGATTTGCAACTTTGCCATCGAGTGCATCAAATGTTGCCACAACTTTTGCGAGTAGTAGAATATTAGCGGTTGGATGTGTTGCTCTGCGATCCAATTCTCTGTTGACAAGGTCAAGCAAGTTTCGTTTTTTGTCTTAAAACGTTTATTTAGTAGTCTGGCAAGTATGTAGCTCCTCATATCCGGGGTTAGCCTGCGCTTTTGAAAAGCAATCAACACTTTTTCTGATGGGTTTATTGTTCCTGCATCTAGTTTATCATGAATCTCCAGCTAGTGAATGTCGCGTCAGTATAGAGTTTGAGTTGTATCCGCCATGTTCGTGATCTACTGTATGTATCACCAGCTATAGTGGATGTATTAAAACACTTCTGAATACTCCTCACCGGGCACCACAAATACTCTACGATGTTCTTGATAACCTTTAAAGGTTCTAAGTCCAATCATTTCAGCTCGCAAAGCAAACTCTTCAAATAAGATGAATCTGAACATTATATCTGTCACTTCCTTTTGAGCTCACTTGGACTTGCCAAAAGTTTGCGATCCTTATGCACTATTGGCAAAAGTCAATGTACTACTGTACATTGACTTTAAACATTTACAATATGCAAACCTTGACGAATGAGAAAATGTAGAACGACAGACCCAGTTCTCATCTGAACGAGAGGCTCGACGCTGAAGAATTGTAGATATGCAGGTCATTCACTCTCGTTAGATATATGTTCACGAAGAAATGTTCTAGTCAACGTACACCAGACGCCAGAAAACACCCTTGAGCTTGTGTTCAACACTATCCCAGTATACAAAAATGAAGCGGAATCGCAAATACAAATCTACAGGGCAATAACTACACCAACTGCTGGTCAACCCGTCAGTGTGCACATTACTGGAAGCGGCCACATAAAAAACCCGCTTTATGACGGAGCGACGATCTTAAACTTTACGCGTAGCCCGGATAGCTACAGTAGAGAGAGGCAGACTATTCTATTTGGTCTGTTTATCGACGAATATGTCTGGTTGATCCTCAGCCTGGCTAGCAACGCCGGTTCCGCTATCGGAACCAGAGGTAGATAGCTACAGTACAATTACGTGGTTTTGAAAGTGTTTACGAACACATCGAGCGACAATCAAGATTGAGGAAGTTGAAGAGGCAAAGCACACGATCTTATCAGTAGAAGCGAAAACACTTGATCAAAATACTGCTGTTTTCCAGCATTCGCAAGCTCAGTATACAGGCTTGTTGTTGAATGAGCCATTGGTGCCGAAAGGCACTTCATGTCCATTGATGGCTGCACAAGTCGCACGAATATGATCATTTGTGGGCAAGCAGACAGAAGACTTGATCACAATTATCAGGAGAAGCGTGACGTCTGTTCAATCTCTCATTGTAGAGGTATGAGACCCCATTATCTGTGGGTTTGGAAGCAATTTGGAATGATCTCTTTCTCACGCAAGGTCGGCCAGTTGATCGACTCAAGCATTTCATCACACGACCAGATCCTGTAGAGATCATTTCCAGCGATTATCGGACGGTGGCCAACATCAAGTCCTCGATATGGCGTCAATGACCAGCGACGTCCAAGTAGAAGTGCGTGTGACCAATATCCTGTGGTGCACTCGGCTGTCGAAAGCTGAGGCTGGCGTTTTTCGGTGGCGAGCGTCTATCCTGCGACTATACAAGTGCTATCTGAACATTATGTCATCGCGACTTTCGTCTTCACGAAGGGCTGAGCTTCATACCTTTCATCCATGAGATAATTCAGTCGACGAAGGTGCTCTCTACGAGTTTGCGGTGGATATTCCTCTCGTCAGAAGCAGGTTCATCATTCGAACCTGCAACACGTCCAGTATCTATCGAGTACACCTTGTGCCTCCCTCTGCAAGAATTCAGAGGCCACGCCCTATATCGAATGTGTTGTGACAAGGGCTCATCTTGCATGTAAATTTGGGCATATGATGCCTTATCGCCAGGACACTGTCGTGTTTGTTCTGTCAGTAGTCGTGGCTCATAGCAGTTTAGCAAGCAGTAATGGCTCAAATGTGTGGCACGGCATCCAAACTGTAGTGCATGGGATCGAAAAGACCAACGGAGCCCTCTCGTGGTGCTCCTACCGCTCCGTGTTATTGTTGCTGGTCGATCGGACGGCACGGATTTCCGACCGACTTACTTCTACCGCGGCTGCTGTGAATCACGTGATGCTGCTTCTTCTACATGCATGGACGCGAAATGCAGCCGTTCACACGAAAGACAAGTACGTCGTCTCCGACGCAAAAGAATTGATCCGCTCTCCTTTACTTCATAAAGCGTTTGACTGTCACGTCCGCATGGTCGTCTCTGCACTTGATGCCTCAAGCTTTGGGGCTTCCACGCCAAATAGAGACGTGGCGAGCGAGCACTTTCGTCAGGTCTGGCGAAATGCTGAAGATCAGACCATCCTTTGCACTTCAACGTCAGCGAACGCGGCTCCTTTAGTTTCAGACCTCAATGGATAGGATTCCTATTACTAGGAACGAGATTTGGACGACAGGTGGAGAGGTGGTCTCCGTTATCAACATGTGCAATCTACCGTGTCGCTTATTCGTTCGACACTACGCAGTATGGCTGCATTCTCTACGTCCAGCTGCAGACACTTTAGCACGTAACTCCGAGGACCTCTACGTCCCCAATCGCCTTTAACATTGGTATCGCGGGTACATCCAGAATTTCCGCACCACGACACGAAGCTAACCAGATTGGAACCGCTTGTAACATCATCTGTGAGACGAAGGCGATAATCCAGACGGCCAAATTTGTGAGTGAACTCTTACATTGCCACTTACTCACGGCCACTAATTGCTTGGGTGTCTTCTGTAGAAGCGTTTTCACAGAGTTCATTCAGCACCCCATAATCCACTTACAGGGAGTCAAAAGCGCCTTAATGTGGAAGGTGCAAGTCGTCTTGCCGAATTACTCTACCCTCTACAGTGAGAAAGCAGGGTCTTATAGCTTACTTATCGCCTCGATGGCAAGAGCATATTTTGATGGTAGAAGTCGTGTCAGCACTGCCAGCAGCTCCATCTCGGCTGTCATGGAGGCAAATCTCATGGCGTTGCTGAGTCAAGCCTTAGTGTGGGTTACCAGCTTCACTGCAAGCATTACCCCTCGCGACAATTTTTATCGTGACCGCAAACAAACTCGTCGGTCTCACCTTTTCGTGTCGAAAGCCTACAACATGTAGCGATCTTCGATCGGCACTTACGGTTGGCAGCTGGACTGGACTTGGGATCCGCTCGCTCGTCTTTTCGTATTGAGGACAAGGAGGCAGCTCTTCCCGAGTTTCAGCTGGACGTGCGGATGTGGCCTTGCAACGCCGGACGTTTCGATGCCCCGACGCCGGACTGTCACCGTTCCAGCCTTTCACAAAAGAGCCTTGAGCTCCGAAAAAAACGAGTCGAGGGTGCTGTAGAAGAGCGCTTGGTGCTCGCTAGAGCTCAAGTCATAGACCCCATAAGCTGCCATTTCCACATTTGCTGGCGGTAGAACAATGCAGGCAAAGGTGATGACTCCTCCTTCGACCCCGACGGGATCGGTGGCTCAACCTCCGCAATGGGCACCTGAACGTTGCAACGATAAACGTATCGACAGCTCCAGCAAATTGCAGCAGGATGTTCAAGAGATGCAAAACGAACAGACTCAATGGCAATGCATCAGTCATCTACCCGAACGCAGGACGATGGTGCAACGCATTTTACAGCTTTCGCAAGTCGCAAGGCCGACGTGAACCCCGATAGAGCAGTGTTGTTGGCCAAACGCATTGAATTGGCACTGTATTCACGTGCTGGTTCATTGACCGAGTATTGCAACTTAGCTACGCTTCGACGTCGACTACAGAGTCTGGTGGCTTCTAGTGTGCACGAAGCTGCAGCAAGTGAGACCGTCGTGAGCAGGAAACGTCGCGTTGTGGCACGGAATTTGATGCACGTCCACAGAGCCAAACGTCGACGATGCACCTACACTACATCCAGCGCCAGTATCTTTGCTATGATCGGAGAGGACTGCACTCGTCTGGTCTTCTCGTTCCTGGATGGCAAAGAGGTGATGCGTCAACGCATGTTGAATCGCTTCGCTGCTGCCTTCTTGCCTAGCTGTGTACTGAGTCTGACGGTCGAAGTGGCTCAATTGACACAAGGACTGGCATCCAACTCGTCGATGCTGCAGATGACTAACCTCCAGCAGCTTGTAGTGCACAAGGCTGGTGCGTTGTCATTCTCTGCAGCAGCACCGAGAGTGGGTTCTGCTGCGACGCCACTCTACGCATGGGGCTGTGCAGAGCTCCCGACGAACCAATCCAACGATGGTGAGAGCGCTGTGCTCGCTTTGGCTGGTGCACTGAACACCGGCGTCTTCCCAAGTCTCAAGAAGTTGCAACTCATCTCTGTGTTCGTGAACACCATGAGTTGCAACGGTCTTCGTGCCTTGTGCAGTGCCCTAGAAACAGGTTGCTGTCCGCTTCTAGAAGACTTGCTTCTCGCCGGTAACAGCCTCGCTGACCTCGGCGCCTATGAAGTTGCACGTCTACTCCAGTCCGCTCAAGCTCCACACCTCACTCGTCTCGATCTGCGTCGCAATTTCATCGGTGAGACTGGATTGCGTGCCGTTCTGGCTGCTTTGGCTCAGACGCAACGCAACTCAAGTCTGTCACTCAAAGTGTTGTGCATGGGTGGCAACCTCGTGACGGATAACTGCGTGAACGAGCTGCAGAGATTGTTGGGTGGATCTACCTGCCCGTCCCTGCGATTCCTCGGCCTTGAAGATAATTTCTTGAGTGCTGAAGGCGTGCAACTTGTCCTTGAGAAAGCAGCAGTCAACACCTCATCGAGAGCACGTCGAGTCTCCTGCGACCGCGATGCTTCCACATAATATAGAGCTAGTAACAACAACCACACCAAATAGAACCCTGTACACAAGTCCATCATTCGAAATATCTGTAGACGAATGAGTCAAGGTGAAACGGTACCTTGTTGATGCATTGACCGTTACTTGGAGGCCGTTTAGAGAATAAAGCTCAATCAACGGCCAGTGCACAAGGTTGCAACCGCTCGCACCGTTCAGGAGAAACGAGTTTCCGTTCTCACTTCTACAATGGCAGTGACTTGTAACCATAGATCAAACATGAAGACGAGATGGCAGTGCGACGGCTCAATATATTAGGACGTATACAGGGTAGAACAGCAGCTCGCCGCTCTTTTCAATCTGGCGAAACAAATTGCTGTGTGCAGCAGCTTGAGTTCACCGAAAGGGAGTCCGTCGCAACGCTTTGGTTCAAAATCTACGGCACTTGACGAGGAGGTTCTTGGATGAATGGCTAATTTACTGATAATATTCCTCTGGTGGTGTCGTGGAGACATACCATCCCCACTGTGGGGACACAGTCTCCCCGTCTGCCTGCATCAATGCTGCTTCCAAGTCTTCATTCTCCACTGCTTCTGTCTCTTCATTTTCCGCTTCCAACTCGCCAAACTGCAACATCACAACATCAAATTAGCATGAAATTCTTCCTAATGTGTTCACATTTCTCCACGTACACTGAGGTTACGAGGACTAAGTGTGCGGTCTCTTGACGGAGTGGATGCATCGCTCTCTGTGCTACTGCACAGGTCATCAGGTTCACTGTCCTTTCGAGGACTGAGCCCTGCAACTTTGATACTTTGTTCGTCCTCTGCTGCAGCCTTGAGATACGTGAGGACACTCACTGCCGTAGCTGCTGCAGCAGCTGCAGTGGCCACAACGGGGTGTTGCTTGACCCAACGAATGCCTCCAGCGATCTCAGTGGGTGTCGGGAAGAAAGATGGCACGACGACGTCCGACATGTTGCAATGGAGGTTTTGATACTTTTGCAATGCGATGGTGCTGGCTAAATTTGCTCTGTTGCTTCTCGGTTTGACGTGGCTCTCACCGGCTCTGTTGATATACCAGCGGTCGTGAGTTGTGTTATCTACTGGAGACTTTGCACAATGAGGTTTTGGTCCTCACGTCCGGCTGGGCCCGTTTCATCTTGAAATTTGTATGTGAAAGAAAGGGCTGCCACTTCACAAAAACACGTCGCACATACCGCCAAAAACCCTTGAGTTGCGTATTTCCCTTGCTAATCCGATATTCAGAAGTTCGATTAAACTACAGTTTCAGCCTATTTAACATAATCACCTGTCGTAGCAGTTTGGATGGTGAAAATGTGTTTGTACGGGATATTGGTGCGGATTGGGTTGAGGCAGAGGCAACAACAATTTCATCTTGCAATGCAGGACTCGACCGCAGATTCAACACTGCAAGAATTGCATTGATGAATGAAGCTGCAATGATTAATTAACCCGTTATTGACATGGATCTCATGTCGAGGCGGCGAGAAGAGAGGTCGATGAATTCACTGATCTTAGTCTAGCAATTGGAAAACGGACAATGAAGGCACTCGTTTATCTAGCATGCTCTGCAGCACACTTGCTGGACTCTTGCATGCTCATGCTTTTGAATCAGGACGAGAAACCCAGCTGTGCTGTGTTCATGGCCTTCAACTCAAGACTCTGTAGCAGCTTGGAGTTTGTTGCCAAACCCCAAGAGCATCACGTTACACCAGCGGAAAACCCCCCAGTCGTTTTCGCTCCCATCTTGACACTTTTTCTCACTTTTTAGCTTTGGCTGTGGTTGAAAATTGGTCCCGACAATCCATTGGGCATCCCGAGCTTCAACCGGCATTTGCCCGTCATTGGGGCAACGGAATCGTCGGTGAAAGTAGCACCAACCTCAGCTCATCAGCCTCCGTACTGAAGCAGCACATCTCCAGACTTCAGCCAGCCATCGCAGGACAGGCCTCTAGCACGTGACCACTGTCGTTTGCACATTTTCTCTCATGCGCCATTGCAAAGCTACCATTGTCGCTGGTCATGACAGAACACAATTGCTCGATCCTTGCATCGAAGTTGAAGTTTTTGGTTTGACAAGTGGCAAGATCATCGGGACAGTAGCCACAAGAAACGCAAGGTCCCTACTGTATGTCGAACACCGAAAAGCAACTTTTGCTGCAACTTGGCTACATGCAGATTATGGCTACACTACCCTGTACTGCTCAAGATGTGTTTGATGGGAAGAATATTTTTTCAGTCCTATAGTTTCGTCCCTGGTGTCTAACAAAATCGTGTTACATCGACGTACTAATATCCCAGAATGAACGATTACTCTTGCTGTTGAGTTTTGGACGCCTTTGTCTTCTCTTTCTCCTCCTTCTTGCGTGCTTGGTACTCAATCGTGTCGGCTTCAATGTACTGCCGTATCTGTTTCCGAGTAGTAGTGATGTCCTCAGCAGAGAACGCGCTAGATGTGATCAACGCTTCAAGATGCTCGTCCGTCACGTCCTTGCTGATCACGCCTTCATTTTGGGCCAACAAACCCAGATCCAGACACTTCTTCAGCATCACCTCGGCGAACTTTAACACGTATACTCCACAGTCGTAGCTGTTCTCTTGTATTGGTGCCTTCACATTCACCGTTAATACGCGTTCTACGCCGTACTCGTCGTCTTCGCCTGAGCGTCTTTGGGAGTTTTCCCATTCCATTCGCAAAAATCTGCCCATTCAATAACAGGCAACGAGATTAATGCTTCGTCGCAGCCAGTCGATCACTAACACGTACGCTCTTAAGTTACGGATGATCGCTGTCTTGCGGTGATATGATCCAAGTGGATCCAGCACAGCAATACACGAGAAAGCCTCCTAAGAATGCAGAAGCAGCAAATTTTAATTAGAGTTCATCTTGCATTCACAGACTGCATGAGGTGGAACGTACCTCGTCGTTTGTGTCAGATCCAGCGATGGCAGGGTTCAAAATGACAGCAAGGCTCCAGTGCACGCTAGAAGAAAATCGAGAGAAAATGGTTAGCACACACATGACATGCAAGCATTGCTACTAGTACTCGACGTACTCTTTGTTGATAGGAATAAATATGATCGAGCGGTTGAAGAAATTTGAGCGCGTAAGCCAAGTCGATACATTTTTGTATCCAGCCTCCATGCGCTCGCGTGCTGTAGGACCCTTCCCCGCTCGAAGTCTTGTGTAGAAGTGCGAATTCAGGAAGAGCACTTTTTCCTGAACAATTTCGTTATCTCGAAAATTCTCCAGCATCAAGCGTCTGTAGCAACAATAACGAGTCACACGGTTAGTGTTAATTCACATGACAATTTCAGGAACAACTTACTTAAAGTAATAATCGATAACGTTGTCGTTCAGGTAGCGTCTGGGTTTCAGGCGCGATACATCGCGGCGGATAATTGTGACGACGTCTGAGGTGCAAGGCGGCAAAGGGTACGTCAATACCGTAAGGCTGCCATTGGCATCGTCTTCTTCTGATTCTGACGAACTGCAATCACAACAAGAAATACTCAGCTCAATTCGTACACAACAAGCACCATCAAGCGATGTGTACACACCTCTCCACATCTGCACCAGTGCATTTTCCCTGTTGAGAGTACAGAGTTGACTCGTAGCTGAAGGGATCCTTTATTAAAGCTTGCAGGTGTTCTTTTGCTTGTTCCTTATCATCACTGTTAACAATAATGGGACAGAAATTAGGGAATTGGATTTGATAACATAATAGCCAGTTGCATCATACATTGCATGAACATCCTTGTGACTCCGCAAAAAGTCTTGAATGTCAAACAAATTCATTCCTGTAGTATCCTCCGATGGACGAAGCATAATGTATCCTTTTGAAACATCTGCAATTCATGACAAACAATATCATATTGTCAGCTTAAACAATTCCAACCTTCCTCCCATGATTTTGTGAAAGTATGAACGCACCTGAACCTGTGGGATCGTAGAAGCTTTGCATAACTGCTTGATCATCTTCGTTCGACAATGTCATCTTCAAGGCCATATACGACGCTTCGTTCAATAACTGCTCTATCTTATTTTCCTCCTCGATATCGATTAGTTCAACCTCCTTGGACGCATTGTACAGTCTACGAAACACATAGGAATCGGTCATCATTCTTGTAGACACCAGTACCAAAGTGGTGTAACGTACCTAGCATCATGGATGTGGTCGAAATAGAATAGGTAATACTCCTTGAAAGGCCAATTCTCGTATTTGCCCCGAATATGCCCCATGTACATCCGATCATTCTGGAAGAGTAGATCAGCTACGCACTGGAATAGCCCGATCATCACATCACAACTTCGGATCTGCCCCTTCGACTCCATCGTAATTGCCTCCAGATCAACTGCAGGTGGTTTCTCTTCGTCATTCTTCTCCGATTCGCTTTTCCTTGTATCATTCAGTACTTCTTCGACGATATCCTTGCTTGTATTGCTACTGTTGGACTGCACTTCAAGTTCCGAGTCCGAATCCGAGTCCAGAGCAATAGGTTTTGCCGCAGATCCTTCACTGTTCATTTTGCGTTTGCCTAATCTCGTCGTTCTCGAGTTCCGAATCGTAAACGGTTGTGTCGACGTTGGCGAATGTCCAAACAAGTTGGGTTTGTTCCGATCTCGCAATTCATAGCGACTAGCCACAGATGATGACGTTTTCTGCTCGTTATTCAGTTTCAATCTCTTTTCCGTGGCCGTCAAAAGCACTCGTGGCTTCGTTCCCGTCAAACCTACCTTCGGTCTCGTATTCAGCCATCCAGTCGACCCAACTTGTGGTTTCGAAAGGTCCTTCTTCACTGGTGCACTAGTAACTTCCAACGACGAGGACTGGGACGAGTAAGCAAAGACACTCCTTTTTGTTCCAGGTCCACGATTCGCTTGAGTATTCATCTTGGTCAAATTATCCAGAAAAGTTCCTTGTTTTTTCGCTGGCATGTAATTCTACCACCAAAAAAAAGTTAGTTCTGTCTAAAAATAATTCCAATGTAGAATAATTACTTTAGAGAGTACTCCGTCCATAACACCACCAAGGACGAAGAGGACGCTGCAGTGGTAAAGGACGAGCCTGGAGCACTGATGCTCTGGCCACTGGCTTTGGGTCTTGTAGACGTGTATTTAGCAGCATGGGGTCCTTCCAGTGGATGTGGCCGATTTTCAGTGCCAAAGTTGAAATTGTAGGAGCTTTCGTCGGTCCATGAGCTGCTCGTGGGTCTATTATAGTAAAGAGGTGTGAGGCTTAGGAGATAAGGAGAAGATATATAGGTACCTGTGGATGGAGCGCTCGTTCGCAACGGCGGAGAACGCGCGTGTGTGTGCAGCTGTGGAACTGACGTGATGACTGGAGGACGCGTGCATGCGCTCGCTGGTACGGTGGCGTGCGCCGAAGGGCCGACGCTCGCGCTGGTCTTCCATCCAATATGGTGTTGAGTTTTAGAACGAATGGAATTTATTTTGGAATTTAGAAAATGCATTTGGGATTTAGGACGACTGCTGTAAGTATACAATCGAGAATAGCTGCAACGTAAATGAAGGTACGGTAAACTTAGTGGAAGATATCTTGTCACAAGATTTTTGTGAGGTCCAGGATTCTAGAGACCGAATGTGATGTTAGCGGCAGTTGGGAAGGGAGATTGGGAGCGAGTGAGAGTGTTGGTAGAGGGCGGAGAAGATGTGGATAAGCGGGATTCGCGTCAGCAAACTGCGTTAATGAAAGCTGCCGAAGGCAGAAATCTGGATGTCATTCGCTATCTCACCGAGGCTGGTGCTGATGTCAATGCTGTTGACTGGGCTGGAGGCACCGCACTGATATATGCAACTTGGAAAGAGAATAACTTAGATGTCGTTCGGTTTCTTGTCCAGAGTGGTGCCAATGTCAATGCCATGACGCAGAACAGATCAACTCCATTATTGTGTGCATGCAGACAAACAGGTGAATTTAACGTTATCCAGTTTCTCATTCAGTGTGACGCCGACGTCAATGCCTCGGATTCACAGGGAGAAACGTCATTAATGCGTATTGTTACGAACAGGAAAGGGGATATCGCTATTATTGAGAATAGTACCAAGCGGATACCCCTCTTGTATGCGGATGGAAAACATCACCTATGTGTTGTTAGGTTTCTATTGGAGAGTGGTGCCGATATCGATGCGGCAGAGCGGTACGGGTGGACATCACTGATGTTGGCCACTCGGAATAACGATTTGGGTGCTGTTCAGCTTCTCGTCAATTTTGGCGCCAACATTCATGCTGTGAATAATGACGGATCAACGGCATTGATTGAAGCGACACCGAACGCCACGTTTGAGATCATTAAGTTTCTGATTGAATCTGGAGCCGACGTCAACGCGGTAAACAATCGTAATGAAACTTCTCTTATGAATGCATCAGAACGTGGTGATATGAATATTGTTCAGCTGCTTGTCGAGAGTGGTGCCAATGTCACTGCTATGAATTTCAAACTCTGGACGCCTGTAAAGTTCGCAGCTATAAACAAAAAGTTTGACATCGTTCGTTTTCTCGTCGATTCCGGAGCTGATATTACCGATTTTGGTGGTGAAATTAAAATGATAGTGTGTGAAGCTAAGAGAGGCAACATGGGTGGCGTTGAGCAGCTTTTGGGGAATGGTACTGACACCAACGTCGTGGACAAAATAAGATCAACCTTATTGATGTGTGCAGCTGAAGAGGGCACACTAGATACCATCCAATTTTTAATCGACTTTGGTGCAGACATCAATGATGTCGACCAATACTACTGCACTCCGCTACTTTATGCGGCCAAGAATAGAAAGTGGAATGTCGTTCGTTTTCTCGTTGGTAGAGGTGCCAATGTTGATGCTGTTGATAATAATGATGAAGTGACCTCGCTGATGTATGCAGCTGAGGCGGGCAACATACTTATTGTTGAATTTCTAGTCGAATGTGGTGCAGACATCAATGCCGTCGACCGAGACAACTGCACTCCGCTGTTAAATGCATCGAAGAGAGAACTCTGGGACGTCGTTCGATTTCTTGTTAGTGCTGGTGCCGATGTTGATGCTGTTGACAATAATACTGGATTGACCTCGCTGATGTGTGCAGCTAAGGGAGGCAAAATGAATATTGTTGAGATTTTAGTTGAAGCTGGTGCAAACATCAATGCCACAGACAAAAACGACTACACTCCACTATTACATGCTGCCAAGCGAGAACACTGGGATGTTGTTCGTTTTCTCGTTCTTAGAGGTGCCGATATTAACGCTGTTGGAAAGGATAATGGATTGACCTCACTGATGTATGCAGCTGGAGAGGGCACAATGGATATTGTTCAAACTTTAGTCGAATGTGGTGCCGATGTTAATGCTGCAGATTCCCAACAAAGGACACCGATCATGGTTGCGGCTGAAAGTGAACAGGTCGATGTCGTTCGTTATCTTGAATCCAAAACCGATAAGATTAAGATGTTAATGAATGTAGCTCATATCGGGAAGTTAGGCGGTATTCGCCGTCTCTTAGAGGACAAAAGTGATTTCAATGTTGCAGACCTGTCTGGAAGAACATTACTGATGTGTGCAGCACAGTTGGGTAACATGGACGACGTCAAGTTTCTAGTGGATGGTGGTGCAAACATCAATGCTGCCGACGTGTTCAACTGCACTCCGCTTTTACATGCGGCCAAGCGAGAACACTGGAATGTTGTTCGCTTTCTCGTTAACAGAGGTGCCGACGTTAATGTTGTTGACATGCATAACGGATGGACTTCGCTGATGTATGCAGCTACCGAAGGCGAAATGGAGATCGTTCAGGTTTTAGTCGAAGGTGGAGCAGACACCAATGCCGCAGATCGAGACAACTGCACTTCGCTGTTAAATGCATCGGAGAGAGAACACTGGGACATCGTTCGCTTTCTTGTTAGTGCTGGTGCCAATGTTAATGCTGTCGACAATAATACTGGATTGACCTCGCTAATGTGTGCAGCCAAGGGAGGCAAAATGAATATTGTTGAGATTTTAGTTGAAGCTGGTGCAAACATCAATGCCACAGACAAAAACGACTACACTCCACTATTACATGCTGCCAAGCGAGAACACTGGGATGTTGTTCGTTTTCTCGTTCTTAGAGGTGCCGATATTAACGCTGTTGGAAAGGATAATGGATTAACGTCACTGATGTATGCAGCTGAGCGAGGTAAAATGGACATCGTTCAGATTATAGTAGAATGTGGTGCTGATGTTAATGCTGCAGATTTTCAACAAAGGACATCGATCATGTTTGCGTCTGGAAGTGGAAATTTTGACGTCGTTCGTTATCTCATCGAAGTCAAATTGAAATCCAAAACCGATAAGATTAAGATGTTAATGAATGTAGCTCATATCGGGAAGTTAGGCGGTATTCGCCGTCTCTTAGAGGACAAAAGTGATTTCAATGTTGCAGACCTGTCTGGGAGAACATTACTGATGTGTGCAGCTCAATGGAGTAACATGGACACCGTCAAGTTTCTAGTGGCAGGAGGTGCAAGCATCAATGCTGCAGACGTGTTCAACTGTACCCCTTTGTTACAAGCGTCCAAGAGCAAAAACTGGGATGTCATTCGCTTTCTCGTTAGCAAAGGAGTCGACGTTAATGTTGTTGACATGTATAATGGATGGACTTCGCTGATGTATGCAGCTAACGAAGGCGAAATGGAGATCGTTCAGGTTTTAGTCGAAGGTGGAGCAGACACCAATGCCGCAGATCGAGACAACTGCACTCCGCTGTTAAATGCATCGAAGAGAGAGCACTGGGACGTCGTTCAATTTCTCGTTAGCAAAGGTGCCGATGTTGATACTGTTAACAAGTACGACGGATCGACTGCTCTGATGTATGCAGCCAAGGGAGGCAAAATGAATATCGTTCAACTTTTACTTGAAAATGGTGCAGACAGTAATGCCACAGACCGAGACCACTGCACTCCGTTATTACATGCGTCGAAGAACCGAAATTGGGATATCGTTCGTTTTCTTGTTAGTGCTGGTGCCAATGTTAATGCTGTCGACAATAATACTGGATTGACCTCGCTAATGTGTGCAGCCAAGGGAGGCAAAATGAATATTGTTGAGATTTTAGTTGAAGCTGGTGCAAACATCAATGCCACAGACAAAAACGACTACACTCCACTATTACATGCTGCCAAGCGAGAACACTGGGATGTTGTTCGTTTTCTCGTTGGTAAAGTTGCCGATGTTAACGCTGTTGGCAAGTATAATGGATTGACCTCACTGATGTATGCAGCTGAGCGAGGTAAAATGGACATCGTTCAGATTCTAGTAGAATGTGGTGCTGATGTTAATGCTGCAGATTTTCAACAAAGGACATCGATCATGTTTGCGTCTGGAAGTGGAAATTTCGACGTCGTTCGTTATCTCGTCGAAATCAAATTGAAATCCAAAACCGATAAGATTAAGATGTTAATGAATGCAGCTCATATCGGGAAGTTAGGCGGTATTCGCCGTCTCTTAGAGGACAAAAGTGATTTCAATGTTGCAGACCTGTCTGGGAGAACATTACTGATGTGTGCAGCTCAATGGAGTAACATGGACACCGTCAAGTTTCTAGTGGCAGGAGGTGCAAACATCAATGCTGCCGACGTGTTCAACTGCACCCCGTTATTACAAGCGTCCAAGAGCAAAAACTGGGATGTTGTTCGTTTCCTCGTTAGTAAAGGTGCCAATGTTAACGCTGCCATGAACGATGGATCCACCTCACTATTGTATGCTGCAAGAAGGAACCGAGTAGATGTCGTCCGACTTCTTGTCATAGCCAGAGCTTATGTCAATGCCAACAATGACAGGAACAGAACACCCTTGATTGAAGCAGCTGATGAGGGAAATCTAGCGGTTGTTCAGTTTCTTGCATATAATGGAGCGAATGTCAACAATGTTGACATCGACGGACAGACTGCACTGATGCAAGCTGCTAAGAAAGGAAATTTGAACGTCATAAGATTTCTCTGCCAAAATGGTGCCGAGATCAATGCTGTGGACAAAAATGGTTGGACATCTCTGATGTATGCGACCCAGAGCGGCAAATTGGATGTAGTGCAATTTCTCCTGGGCGTTGGGGTTGACGTGAGCATCATCAATAATGACGGTCGGGCAGCATACTTTATTGCCACTACCCAGGCCTACACAGATATTCAGCGTTTGCTAGTGCAGTACATACCACACGTTCACCAAACCACAGGAATAGTGTCTACTCAGATGCCGGACAAGTGCTTTATTCCTCCGTTTGAAGTGAAATTACAGCAGTTTATTGGATCTGAAAACGTTGGAGGGAACTACCGAGCCCTGTGGTTAGATGCTGAAGTCGTCGTTAAGCTGTTTGTACCCGAAACTTCTGCGATGAGATTTTCCCATGAAGTGGCTGTTTGGCATCAGCTTCGCCACCCTAACGTGATCAAGCTATATGGTGCGTGTGATATCGGCCACCACTTCTTCGTATGCGAGTGGGCCAGCAATGGGTCACTAGTTGAGCATCTTGCTGCGTGTGAGAAGCGCGGAGAGCGAAAAAGGCCATGGAAGTTTTTGCATGAAGCAGCGCTTGGCCTCGCGTATTTGCACGAACGCAAAATCGTGCACGGTAATTTATGCATCAACAACATTTTAGTCGGCGGTGACGGCTTGGTTAGGTTAGCAGATTTCCAAGTGAGTGGTTCAACTACAAAATGGTCTTCTGGTAAGCGATCGGATGTGGGTTGTGGTTCGTTTTACTGGCAGGCTCCTGAGCGGCTAAAGGGTGAAGCACCATCTCTCGCTTCCGACATCTATTCATTTTGTCTCTGTATTATGGCAGCAATGAGAGGTGAAACTCCGTGGGAAGGCTGTTTAAGGCTGTTAAAGGAGGAATGGAACGCGATAGCCGATCCTCGCTACTGTGCTCCTGTTAGTGGTATGACAGTTGATCATACTATGTTAGCATCCAAAATGTGCGGTAATGATCCGCGATCACGGGTTTCTGCTTCATCAGTTGTACGTATGCTGGAGCGCTTAGCAAAGCAAGAAGCAAAAGAAGAACCGTGGTCAGAATCGACATCGGAGCCGATTGTACGTATTAGTGAGTACAATGATTTGGTGTGGCAGTGGCAGAAATTACAAGAAGTTGTGTCAACTGCTGCTGTTGACCAATCTCAACTCGCACTATTCCGCGAGCTCCAAACACTGTACGAACGCCTGAGCACAGAAGGTCGACCGGTTGAAGTGCTGAAGACGTTTGGCAAACTTATTGCTGACTGCATTGGTGCGATAGATGTTGGTTCTCTTCAAAACCGGATCCTACGACTCTCTTCCATTAATGCGCAGGGACACAGTATGACGGCTATTTATCATCGCATTGACGCAATTTGGGCTGCTATCGATGATACTCATGCAACGGAAGAACGCAAGCTACGTCGAGAGAAGCAGAGATTGAAGCAACAGGAAGCTTTCGTATCGGAGGTCTCACAGACGCTAATCGTCCTAAATGAACTAGAGACAGATGAGGCTCGCGAAGCCTTCGTGGCGTTCCTGAAAACGGAGATCGATATGCATGGATCTTTGTACACGGCAAATCAACTGAGCGTACTCAAAAAGGCTTATGCCGACCTCAACAAAAACCCCAAGTCAAACGTGGTGGCGACAATGCCAGACTGGTTTCTGCCGTGGTACGAGCTGGAGATTGATGGTGCGAATCATCTTGCAGAGGGCTCTTATGGAGAAGTATACCGTGCCAAATGGCTGGAGTCAGAGGTGATCGTGAAGAAAGTCAAGATGACAAAATCGAACGATTCGGATACGTGGGCATTCGATAGCTTGTTAGACGTGAAGACATCGGAAACACAAAGCGTCAAGCAAAAACACAAGAAGGAACGTGAAATGTTTGAGCATGAAGTTGGTGTCTGGTTTGGTCTGAGCCACCCACACGTTGTACGTCTTTTCGGTGCCTGTCACGTTGGAACGCCATTATTTGTTTGTGAGTATGCGAGCAATGGGTCACTCGATAACTACCTGCGTAAGCATCCAAACGAAATCTGGCAAAAACTACACGAGGCGGCACTAGGCGTCCAGTACCTCCATTCACGGGATATCATTCATGGCGATCTGAAGTGCAACAACATTGTTGTTGGCAGCGATAATAAAGCAAAGGTGACAGACTTTGGTTTGAGTTCTGCCAATGTTGTAACAGGTGCTTCGCACTGGGTGGCGCCTGAGTGTTTAGAGAGTGGAGCTTCCGCGCTGTCGGCTGCATCCGACATTTATGCGCTAGGAATGTGCATCGTGGAGGCCTTACGAATTGTGGAGATAACAACTACGAACAAGAAGGATTGTGAATCACTGCCGTGGAGGAATCTTGAAAACTATGTGGTTAAGTATCGCGTGACACGTTTTAAAAAACTGCCTGATCGTCCACCATGTTGTACGGACGAAGAGTGGCAACTAGTAAAACGCATGTGCACTTACGATCGATCAGAGCGCATGAAGATCAGTACTGTGGTGGACGAGCTAGCAGCACTGGCGAGTGCAGATAGATGGCGAAGCCCAGCAATGGCTGAGACAGAATCGGTCAAACTATCACAAGAAGTCGAAAAGATGAAGCTTTTCTGTTGTCTGCAGCAGCAAAATGAACGAAAAGCAAGCTCAACGAATCAATTCATGTTGCGTTCTGTGCATGGTCTTCTATGGGATCGACTGCAGGATCTTTGCGGTATTCCCAATGTTGAATCTGAATGCCTTCAAGTGCTCTTCGATCGCGCTCGGGTTAGCACGCAGAAAGTGAGGCAATGTCCTAACACGCTCATTGGTTTCACGGAGATGGCAATGCATGGTTACGCTTTGCACCGGGAACTGGATAAAGTTATCGATGCAAACTTCTGGAGTGTTGATTCTACAAGTGGAGGATTGCACGACTGGAAGTCGAAATGCTTAACGGCTGCATGCACACCAGGATTGGCATCACTGTGTCAAGAAAACGATGATAAGTGAACACAGACGCTGCGTTACTATTCCACTTTCGAACAGCATGAACAACTCGCTGATAAGTTGTACGGTTCACAAAGAATTGTGAGAACATCGAGTACGTTTTCTTTGAAGGACGTGAAGTTGTCTACTTGCCAAATACGAAAGCAATGTCTGCAAGATCATTTTCTCCATCCAGAGCCACCAAGCTTATTCTGTGCAGCATTTACCACAAACACGACAATGCCCTGCTGTTATCTAACCGCCATCACACCTAGTAATCAAGTTCAACATACTTGACTTGATTACAGTTAACGCAGCTTCTCACCGCAATATCCCTGAAATCTCCATTTCGAGACAAATCTTGACAATCAACGCGCTCACAACGCAACTCACCTCCAAGAGCACACTGGACCTCAGCCAATTCAAGTTCAAGTAGCGACAAGACTATGAAGATCACAGCTCTTGCTGTCGCTGCGGTTCTCGCAACTACTACTGTTGTTTCCGCCGACACGCCTGCTCTACGAGCTCTGGTAGGTGAGCCCAGAGTCGCCATGCCTGCAGATGCCCCTATTGAAAATGCTGACCCTCAGGAATGGAATGGGGGAGGTAACTGGGGTGGTAACTGGGGGGGCTGGCGCAGACGCCCATGGGGATGGCGTCGTCCATGGGGCTGGTAAATCTGCCATCAAGGACCGAAGGAGCACAACACGATTGACATCACCAATGTTCTGGCGGCCATTTCGGACGAACGACTCGAAAGACCTTCAAACTCCAAACAGACGTGCAGTGACAGCCAGCGCTTCGCTTCGCCCGAATTGTCCGAGTGCCGTTACCATCAACCATCGCGCCGACGACGAATGATGTTGACCACCACGTCCTTGCGGACACCATTCCACTCGTCACAACGCCACTCACCACAACGCAACTTGCTTCCTACAGCGACAACAAACCACACACAACATGAAGTTTTCCGCCATTGCCACCGTTGCCATTGTCGCAGTGGCGAACGTCGTCACCGGTACCAGTACTGCAGTCCAAATGGCCGCCGCGGACACATCCACCGTCGTGCTGTCGCCGTCACGGCGCTGGAGGTGGCCCAGAGTGCAACCACACCCGAAGGCGTCGAGTTCACGGGGTCCGTCGAGAAGATCGAGCAACCCGCCGGCGCCAAAGAGAAGCTCGAGGCGCTGCAGACGAAGCACGACGACACCGACACGGACAAGCAGGAGAGTTTCGGATGGGGTCTCGCGGTGGTCTCGGTGGTCTCGGTGGTCTCGGTGGTCTCGGTGGTCTCGGTGGTGGCTACGGATGGGGTCTTGGCGGCTGGGGAAACTGGGGTGGATGGGGCGGCTTCGGACCCTACCGCTTCGGCTTCCGGTGCGGTGGTGTTCCCGGATGGGCCTACCCGCTTGGTTACTGGAACCTCTTCGGCGCCGGTCTCTACGGTGGTAGCTGCGGTCTCGGTATGTCCTACGGAGGTCTCTACTACTGCTAAGCCTAGCCACCATAGATACCCGTGGACACAGCCCATGGATTTCACCTACTCAAGCTCTTTCGCGCTTACTGACGTCCAACGCCGATTGCACCGACTTGACTGGCAGCTCTTTCAATCGCTCTCGTAACAACAATAACCAACACATTTCTCCCCTCCTCTTCTTCTCTGCATGGTGCTTCCACCTATTCGTTTTGCTGCTTGTCGTTCACTGCACGACGGAGGTCATTTTCTCATGCTTGTCATGCGTCACTCGATTATCTCGATAGTCGCAATGGCCTCGACAGAAGCGCACGATTCGTGCGTCTGTGTCGTGGCAACACTCATCGCACGCACATCTACTTTGCACTCGTATATCAAAGCCACTAGCGTACAACCACCACCACCAACTGAAACACCTCAACACATCCGAATCACACCAAGCCATCACCAATGTTCTGGCGGCCATTTCGACGAACGACTCGAAAGACCTTCAAACTCCAAACAGACGTGCAGTGACAGCCAGCGCCTTCGCCCGAATTGTCCGAGTGTCGTTACCATCAACCATCGCGCCGACGACGAATGATGTTGACCACCACGTCCTTGCGGACACCATTCCACTCGTCACAACGCCACTCACCACAGCGCAACTTGCTTCCTACAGCGACAACAAACCACACACAACATGAAGTTTTCCGCCATTGCCACCGTTGCCATTGTCGCAGTGGCGAACGTCGTCACCGGTACCAGTACTGCAGTCCAAATGGCCGCCGCGGACACATCCACCGTCGTGCTGTCGCCGTCCACGGCGCTGGAGGTGGCCCAGAGTGCAACCCACACCCGAAGGCGTCGAGTTCACGGGGTCCGTCGAGAAATCGAGCAACCCGCCGGCGCCAAAGAGAAGCTCGAGGCGCTGCAGACGAAGCACGACGACACCGACACGGACAAGCAGGAGAGTTTCGGATGGGGTCTCGGCGGTCTCGGTGGTCTCGGTGGTCTCGGTGGTCTCGGTGGTCTCGGTGGTGGCTACGGATGGGGTCTTGGCGGCTGGGGAAACTGGGGTGGATGGGGCGGCTTCGGACCCTACCGCTTCGGCTTCCGTGTGCGGTGGTGTTCCCGGATGGGCCTACCCGCTTGGTTACTGGAACCTCTTCGGCGCCGGTCTCTACGGTGGTAGCTGCGGTCTCGGTATGTCCTACGGAGGTCTCTACTACTGCTAAGCCTAGCCACCATAGATACCCGTGGACACAGCCCATGGATTTCACCTACTCAAGCTCTTTCGCGCTTACTGACGTCCAACGCCGATTGCACCGACTTGACTGAGCAGCTCTTTCAATCGCTCTCGTAACAACAATAACCAACACATTTCTCCCCCTCCTCTTCTTCTCTGCATGGTGCTTCCACCTATTCGTTTTGCTGCTTGTCGTTCACTGCACGACGGAGGTCATTTTCTCATGCTTGTCATGCGTCACTCGATTATCTCGATAGTCGCAATGGCCTCGACAGAAGCGCACGATTCGTGCGTCTGTGTCGTGGCAACACTCATCGCACGCACATGTACTTTGCACTCGTATATCAAACCACTAGCGTACAACCACCACCACCAACTGAAACACCTCAACACATCCGAATCACACCAAGCCATCACCAATGTTCTGGCGGCCATTTCGACGAACGACTCGAAAGACCTTCAAACTCCAAACAGACGTGCAGTGACAGCCAGCGCCTTCGCCCGAATTGTCCGAGTGTCGTTACCATCAACCATCGCGCCGACGACGAATGATGTTGACCACCACGTCCTTGCGGACACCATTCCACTCGTCACAACGCCACTCACCACAGCGCAACTTGCTTCCTACAGCGACAACAAACCACACACAACATGAAGTTTTCGCCATTGCCACCGTTGCCATTGTCGCAGTGGCGAACGTCGTCAACCGGTACCAGTACTGCAGTCCAAATGGCCGCCGCGGACACATCCACCGTCGTGCTGTCGCCGTCCACGCGCTGGAGGTGGCCCAGAGTGCAACCACACCCGAAGGCGTCGAGTTCACGGGGTCCGTCGAGAAGATCGAGCAACCCGCCGGCGCCAAAGAGAAGCTCGAGGCGCTGCAGACGAAGCACGACGACACCGACACGGACAAGCAGGAGAGTTCGGATGGGGTCTCGGTGGTCTCGGTGGTCTCGGTGGTCTCGGTGGTGGCTACGGATGGGGTCTTGGCGGCTGGGGAAACTGGGGTGGATGGGGCGGCTTCGGACCCTACCGCTTCGGCTTCCGGTGCGGTGGTGTTCCCGGATGGGCCTACCCGCTTGGTTACTGGAACCTCTTCGGCGCCGGTCTCTACGGTGGTAGCTGCGGTCTCGGTATGTCCTACGGAGGTCTCTACTACTGCTAAGCCTAGCCACCATAGATACCCGTGGACACAGCCCATGGATTTCACCTACTCAAGCTTTCGCGCTTACTGACGTCCAACGCCGATTGCACCGACTTGACTGGCAGCTCTTTCAATCGCTCTCGTAACAACAATAACCAACACATTTCTCCCCCTCCTCTTCTTCTCTGCATGGTGCTTCCACCTATTCGTTTTGCTGCTTGTCGTTCACTGCACGACGGAGGTCATTTTCTCATGCTTGTCATGCGTCACTCGATTATCTCGATAGTCGCAATGGCTCGACAGAAGCGCACGATTCGTGCGTCTGTGTCGTGGCAACACTTATCGCACGCACATCTACTTTGCACTCGTATATCAAACCACTAGCGTACAACCACCACCACCACTGAAACACCTCAACACATCAGAATCACACCAAGCCATCACCAATGTTCTGGCGGCCATTTCGACGACGACTCGAAAGACCTTCAAACTCCAAACAGACGTGCAGTGACAGCCAGCGCCTTCGCCCGAATTGTCCGAGTGTCGTTACCATCAACCATCGCGCCGACGACGAATGATGTGACCACCACGTCCTTGCGGACACCATTCCACTCGTCACAACGCA
>VOQZ01000888.1:0-57388 GCA_008079305.1 Phytophthora palmivora
CTCCAATTGATTCATCCGTTGTGTGGTTGTAGCTCGTGTTAGATAGCCTGCAGTTCTAGCTGGCACGCGTCACACGCTCTCTACTTATTGGTCTGAAGTCGTCGCAGCATTAGCAGGAGATGCAGGCTTCGCAACTGGAAGTGCAAGGTTCGGTTTAGGCTCCGCTGGGAACGCTACGCAACGCCTTGGAGTCCAGGGTGATTGCGGGCAGTGAATCCTCAAGTGAACTTCTACCAAAACAGGTTTTGCTGCCTCCTGAGTCAGCCATGTAGTTACGCCGTAACTATGTATATTGGTGGCACTCGTCTGCCAATCGAGCCTCGTCTAGCGCAGCAGCAACTTTCGACGCTGTTCGTCTGACGAGATCCGGCTCCGCTATGGCACAGCAAGACCCTCCAGCTGGAGTTGAGGGCACCGAACGCCGACGCGAATGGAGTAATAGTTGCCCTCGCACAGAGACCAAGTGGCAGCGATGTAAGCAAAGTGTCGGCTCACCGTGTGGCACACCCGATTTTCGAAGCCGCCAGCATAGTCGAATCAAGTCAACGCACTCATCACGTGTTAGGGCTTCTTTGCATTAGCTAACGTCCACATCGCGATATCACTGGCTGAAAAGCGACTCAGCGCCCTTTCTAGACACGCAAATCTTGACCGTCTCTCTATTGCCACGGCTCTGCACGCCGACACTTTCGCTACGACTCGATCGAGCCACACAGCATTCATCTGGCCGATTCGCAGCTCTAGACGCGTCGTGCCCGGCGCTCGATCCTCGAGACCAGCTAGTTAGCCAGGTGACGTGACGCGGGCGATGGCGGTGGCATCATCCCGAGACGGCGCAGAACTCGTCGGCGACCTCGAGTGTAGCCGCCGCAAGCGACAGTACCAACTTGTTCGGCCGTAAACTGCTGGGTAGTATCAGTGGCAGTGTGGACAATGATTTCGTGCAGTTGGAGACCGAGTTCCCGGGTGCTGTGGCCATATCCACGGTCGTAAACGCGTTGTCCCTCATGGGCTTCGCCTTCATCCTCACCACGTACCTACTGTTCCCTCCCGTGCGCAAGCAGCACTCGTCGTTGCTCGTGTGGGTGGCACTTATGGGCATGCTCTTCCACGGCACCGTGCTGGCTCAGACATCTGCGACCTACGGCACTTGCTGCACCACAGCCCCGTGGTACAATTGGCGCTACTCTCGCATGAACTCTACTTCTTCGCGCTCGCCTTCAACTTTTACTTCACCACCAAGTTTCCCTTCCGATCGTCGAGGTGGCTTAATCCAATCTATCACGTGGTGGTCTGGGTCATCAGTGTTGCAGTCACAATTGTGGCCTGGCAGCTAGGCACAGGACGAGTCAGTTCCTACGGATACTGCTGGTATGCGGCCGAGCACGACAGTGGCAGCGACGACGGCGAGTTTATCTTGTTGGAAATCTTCTTCATCCCTGTTTGTGCTGGGCTGGGTACTGCGTGAGTATCGGATGCTACATCCTAGCTACTAAACGAGTCCGTCTCACCATGGGTGGAAACTCAAAAACCCGAACGAATCTGGACTCGATGCGCAGCTTCTTGTTCTGGAGCTTTTCACTCTGGATGTCGTGACGATCCCATACATCCTGCGACATCGAAATGTAGTCGCCACTAACTCAGGTGCAGAGAAAGCTTTACGCTTTTTAGGACGTTTGGCGATCGCCTTTTTGGGCACTGGCAGCGCGATACTCTGGACCAAATCGATGGGGGTGCTGAAGACATTTAAGCTATGGCGCCAACGCAATTGGGACGACTACTTCAAGGTGTATGATGCCTCATGGGTGCTATGCTACGTCGTGAGATCTTGTATTTTGCTACGAAGGGCATCCAGCTAGGTGCGAGCAGCGCCAAGGGTATTCCGGAGAACGAAAGCATCAACCCAAATGTCGAATCAATCTTCTCCTTTACGCAACGATCAGGTATTTTCCCGTGGCAACTTCGGCTTGGTGCCGTATCGCAGTCTCCAAGTGTGCTGTCGTTCGAGCTGGACGGTGCTACGTCCGGTCAGAAAGCTATCTTTCGCGACTTTGAACCTGAGGTCTTCCATGAGATTCGACGCATGTCTGGTATCACTCGTGAGAGCTACATTCAATCGTTCAAAGGCAGCACGCGCGAGCGTTTCAGTGAAGGCAAGAGTGGCTCATTCCTCTACTACACAGGTGATCAGATTTTCATCCTCAAGACGTGCACGCCAGCTGAGCAGAAATATCTTCTCTACATCTTGCCTCAGTACATGGCACATCTTCGTCGCAACCCGAACAGTTATCTCTGTCGTTATGTAGGTTGTCACGAGTTGGTGATGGAACACCACTCGGTTCTGTTTATTGTGCTTACCAACATTTTGAACAACCCCACCGTGAACATCGACGAACTGTACGATCTCAAGGGTGCGTGGGTTGGTCGTCACCGTGGTGATTCACCAAGCGGTACTCAGCGTGTGTGTAAATTCTGTGGTCATGACTTCGTGGTGGGTATGTCAGAAGAGGTGTGTTCACAGAACCCAAATGCTGGATTTGGTCATGCGGAGTTTGTTGTTGGAAAAGATCTGAATTGGTCATGCCGCCGACTTGGACTTCCTACTGACGTAGCCGAGCAACTAGGCAGCCAATTGTACGCCGACACGGAATTCTTGCAGCGCATGAATTCGATGGACTACAGTTTGGTGATTGGTTTGAGCAGGCATAAGTCCTTTTCTACCTCTAGTGGTGGCGGGACAGTGCTATCACGGAGCGGCGGCCCAACCGTGAAGGGAAAGTTGTTTGTTAGTGGAAACAGTGGTGACGAGGCAGGCTACTTGGAATCGCTGAGCCCGAATGGTGCAACCCTCCAAGGTATCAACCGCCCTAGAGGAAACATGACGACATTCTCGGCGGACGCGTGTGTCGTGAATATGGGTATCATTGACATTTTGACTCCTTGGTCTTTCAAGAAGAGCCTCGAGCGTTGGGTGCGCGTGCGACTGCAGTGTCGTGACGCGAAGGGGATTTCGTGCATGAAACCTATTCCCTACGCAGACCGCTTCCGTCGTAACGTGATCGACACTGTCATCTTTGGTCGCCGCCTTGGCTCCAAGAGACGTCATCCAGAAAAACAGCAAGGGGAATCGATTATGGTGGATTTTACGAGCATGTCCATGGACGTGAATTTCTCTATGGACATCGCGAACCTGTCCATGGATACGACGTCAACCTCTCGATGGAGATATAGGACTCCAAGTTCCGTACAACATCCACACAGCTAGTGGAATAGTGCCACTACCACGATTATCGACCGTCAGCATCAATCGAGATTACTGAAGACTGACACAGTAGACCGTGACCACGCAGGTCATGGTTGCGTTTTCCCATCGGATTGACACGCTTCCTGGAATTCCAGACGACCCAAACAAATCACTGTTAGTTTTGATTGCCGCATCCAAGAGAGCAACCTCGATTACCACCGCCGAATTTACTCACCGTCTCGCTCGGCGTCCCAGAAGCACGACGAGTTGGTGTGGAAGCCAGCGTTCCGCTTCTGTAGAATCGTGCAGTTCACTGTTCCATCGCCCTCCGGGACATTCGTTAGCTTGCGTACATACTCAATTTTGCCCGTAATTATTTAACACCATTCCGAAAACGCACCGATGTATTTGAATCCTGCCGAGCCGTTGGCCACACCCTTGAGCTCTTTCAGACACTGGGATGAAATGTCCGTCGTCCACTGATGCACGTCGGCCGCGTGGTAACTATGGCCAGCTAGGACCTTCTCAGGAATCTGTATCACAGTCCACCACATGATTACCCTCTTCTTCTACTGGACATGGCACTTTTCAGACCTCTTGGGTGATCTTCTTGACCTCATCCTGGATCTGGTGGAACTCGTACTATAACATCGACCATCACACACAACATTTAGCAGTTTATTCTAGAAATCAAGTGCTGCAACACGCCGTGAAATGCACTTCACCGCGGCGTTCTCCATGCTGATCTTCTGGCGCTTTGAAGGGCGATCGCAACTCATACACACCAGAGCTCCATACAAACGTTAGTATATTGGATTAAGTTCGCTTTGCTCGTTAAGTTCGCACTTTTTTACACCGCAGAAGCTGCGGGCTAGAAGCTCCATCGCTGCTCGAGCTGCTCGCGTCTGTTCAAGCGCTCTGCATCCTCTACAACTTGCTTCATCTTCTTCACCGCTGTCTTGTGCACCAAACGTCGTACTTGTAGTACGCTCACGTGCTCAGAGACCTACAAAACGACAGTTGAAACAATGGCAGTGACGTCGCAGTCCCCCGCGTTCACGTCACCGCGGGTTACGACTACTAACAGCAGTTACAATCCACTGAGCATGAACGAAAGCAACCAGAATGAGCGTGCGGGCGGGTTACGCTTCGCTCAGGATGCAGAAAAGCAGGTTACAGACAAGGAGGAGTCCAAGCCCGTGCCGTGGCGCATGCGCGAACGCATGAAGACGATGGATGTGGCGCTGGTGCTGTGTCTCAATATTGGGACGGATCCTCCTGATGTGGAGAAATCGACGCCCTGTGCACGGAAGAGTGCTGGGTGGACCCATTCTCCATGCCAGCCAAGAAGGCCATTGAGACTATTGGCAACACACTGCAGTCCCAATATGAACGCTGGCAACCACGTGCTCGTTATAAACAGAGCTTGGACCCTACGGTGGAGAAGATTCGAGAGCTTTGTGTGAATCGACGAAGATTGGCCAAGCACGACCGCGTGCTATTCCATTACAATGGACATGGTGTTCCTCGACCAACGCAGAACGGAGAAGTTTGGGTGTTTAACAAGAGTTATACGCAGTATATACCACTGCTAGTGTATGACTTGCAGTCGTGGGTGGGAACGCCATCAATCTATGTGTTCGACTGCTCAGCGGCCGGAGTGTTGCTAAGCCACTTCACGTCGCCTCCGACGACCACTACTCAAACCCAAGGAAGAAATGGAAGTCCTTCTGCAAATGAAGCCATTGTACTTGCTGCCTGTGGTGCAGATGAATTACTACCGATGAATCCAGAACTATGTGCTGACGTTTTTACATCTTGCTTGACGACGCCGATCACGGTTGCGTTGCGGTGGTTCATCTCACAGAATGAACTCTCGATGGCACATCTAGATGCCAGTTTCATTGAACGTATTCCTGGAAAGCTGACCGACAGAAAAACACCATTGGGAGAGCTGAATTGGATTTTCACGGCCATCACAGATACGATTGCATGGAACATGCTACCTCGTGAACTATTCCAGAAGCTCTTCCGACAGGATTTACTAGTGGCATCACTCTTCCGCAATTTTTTACTAGCGGAACGAATTATGAAGTCTGAAGGCTGCTCGCCATGCTCGCTTCCAGTTTTACCCCCAACAAACCACCACTCACTATGGCGTTCATGGGATTTAGCCGCTGAAGTATGCTTGAATCAGCTGTACAAACTGTCGAACCCATATCCGAACGTTGACATGAGTTTTCAGCCGTCGCGATTCTTTGCTGAGCAGCTCACAGCGTTCGAGGTATGGCTGCAGTTCGGATCTTCGGAGAAACCACCGCCTCAACAGTTGCCTATGGTTCTGCAGGTGCTTCTAAGCCAAGTTCATCGCCTCCGAGCACTCGTGTTGCTAAAAAAGTTCCTTGACTTGGGACCGTGGGCGGTGAACTTAGCCCTTTCGGTGGGAATATTCCCATATGTGCTCAAGCTTCTTCAGTCTCCAGCGAGTGAACTTCGTCAGGTACTTGTATTCATCTGGGCAAAAATCCTGGCTTTAGATTCAAGCTGTCAGGTGGACCTCGTTAAGGATGACGGTCATTCGTACTTTATTTCTCATCTTGCTGCCGGGCTCCACAACGGTGGGGGCAACCAGAGTGCATATAGCGCTGCAAGTAGCTTGATGCCTGCGGAGCAAAAAGTCATGGCAGCCTTCATCATTTCAGTGATCTGCAACAACTACCTACCAGGTCAAAAGAGCTGCTTGCCTCAGTACTTGCACAAAATTTGCATGAATTTACTCCAGGATCCCGATGAAGAAGTGCGCAAATGGATTTGCCTGTGCCTAGCCAAATTGTGGGAGAACTTTGACGACGCAAAGCGTGTCGCAATCGAAGACCAGGTGCCCCGGATACTTGGTACGAAGCTTCGCGATGATCGCCCAGAAGTACGTGCTTCTGCTACCTACGCACTTGGTACTTTAGTTGGTTTTCAATGTGACCCCAACGCAAGCGGAAAAGCAGGTTGATATGAGACGCTTGGAAGATTTCCTAAGACAGAGAGCACACGATGACATTATCGTAGCATTGGAACTGTTGCAGGGTTGCCGGGACGGATCTCCACTCGTGCGTAGGGAAAGTGTGCTAGCCCTCGCAAACATTATTCTGCACAATTACCATCAACCTCGTTTTCAGTCTGTCGCCAAACACTTTAAAAATCAACCAGTGACTGCACGGACAACCTCTCCTACCAACCATGGCTATTCTCCAGGTGGAATGGACTTCCAAGGTGGCAATGGTGCATCAAATTCGTTGAAAAGTGCAAATGACACAAGTTTTCAGGATGGGGATGTATTCGTCGATGATGAACTATTTGATGAGATTGGAGATGATGCCAAATACTACGCTCAAATTTGGCACGTACTGAAGGAAATGCAATCGAGAGATCCATTCCCTCATGTGGTGGAAGCCGTTAAAGCAATTGTCAGTTTTGTGAACGCAAGCATTTTGGAAGCTGAACAAGATCAGCTTCGAGAAAACAGTCAGACGGGAAGCGCGTTAGCTTCCCCTCCCCGTAATCCAAACACTGAAACTCTCTCAACTAAGCGCACTGAGAGAAGTACAGGTGTCGCGTCTCAGCTTCGTCGGGAAGGTTCTGTGCCTGGGCTAGCCTACATCCAGAGTCAGCAAAGTGACGGACGATTCGGTGTTACCTCTGAAAAATCGGCTCTTCCTTCGACAAACCCCGAACAAGTCACCTTGATTAGAGCCCCAGATACACACATTCAAAATGCCGCACCTCCCACGAAAGGACTACGGTCAACCGTGTCGGTAGGCAACTTCCAGCAGTATCAAGAAAAGTTTCAACAAGGGCCTAGTAATATGCTAGGAGCTGGAGACGTTCACAAGGTGCCACCTGCTCCAATGACCACGGGCAGTAACATTACCCAAGGACAATATCTTGGACAACTCCCTTCTCAAATGACAAGAGGATACAGAATGCCCGGCAATGAGCTACAGGGTGAGGGAAACATGAGCAGCTATCCTGTGCATACACCACCCCCACTGGAATGCTACGGTCGTCATGAAAAATTTCCGCCTACTTTGGTGTCAACTTGCTATGAGCGACATAAAGCTTATTTTAATGACCCCATTCTGGAGCCTGTGCAAGAAGACGAGGATCCGCTAAGCGAAAAGGGTGCTGAGAGATGGGAACGTTGCCGTCGCTACAACCGCATTCGAAATGCATCAATGAAGTTAGCACCAGGTTTTGCGTCACCCCAACATTCTGCAAAATCCCCTGGACTCCAGAGGACTGGTTTGGGCACATTGGATGCTAACCAGCACAAACCACCTCCATATTCTCCCATCGAATACGATGCTGTGCGTCGTGTGTCAACTCTTGGTGACCGAGAAGAGGTAAAGGACTTTACGCTGAATCTTCGTCAGCGCGCAGTGCTGAATAATGACGCAGAAATGACGTCACTGCTTCTCTTTCATCCGTATGAGACGATGCTTCTTGTTGCCGATGAGAAAGACCAAATCTCACTTTACAATTTCAAGGAAACGGAAACAAAGGTGCTAAGCTTCGGGAACAAAAATCCGCCTGGGTAAGTGCTCTGTGTTACTTATCACATTGAATATTGCTAACACCGCCCTCCTCTGCTTTGTTTACAATGTCAGGTCTCGATTGACATCGTTGAATTGGATTAATGAAACCGAGGAAAGTCTCCTGGTATGTGGTTCTGATGATGGTGTGATTAAAATTTACCATGGGCTGCATAGCCCCCACCCATCGATAGGCAGCCCAAAGTTGGTATCTGCGTTTGTTGCAGTTCCAGATCTTGTACCAGGAACGCGTGGATCAGGTCTCGTAATGAATTGGCAGCAAGAGGGCGGCATGATGTACGCTGGTGGCAACTCTAGTATGCTTCGTGGTTGGGATTTGCGCCAGGAGAAGTGTACCGTTGCGCTTCCCACCCAAACAGACTCTTGCATCACTAGTATGGCGAGTGATGACAGTATCCCGGGCATGGTTGTTGCTGGTTTTGGCGATGGTACTTTGCGGATCTTTGACTCGCGTAGTAGACCAGACTACGCTGTCAAAACGACGATGAAGGAACACACGTCTTGGGTTGTACAAACGCACATTTACGCGGGCCGCAACGAACTTCTCACAGGGTCAGTAACAGGTGAGCTGAAGTTTTGGGATATGCGGTATCCTAAGAACAGCGTCAAGTCCCTGGAAGCGCATCGATCACCGATGACAGCCCTCGCCGTTCACGACTACGCGCCGATATTTGCAAGGTATGCTTTCTTGGTATATTGATAGGGATGATCTTACATTATGTGTCGCTTGTTTTCTTGCAGTGGCTCACACAATCAGTTTATTAAGGTGTTCCGGAGCGATGGCGAGCAGCTGGCGCTCATCCGCTACCACGAAGGTTTCCTGGGCGAGCGAATTGGTCCCGTTTCGTGTTTGGCATTTCATCCCCATCGGCTCTTCTTGGCTGCAGGTGCTACTGACTCTGTGGTTGCTGTCTACTCAAGCGACAAGTAATCTCGAGGCCAAAAGCATGACTGTGAAAACTCGTTCGTGTTTTCGGGCTTAAGAAAGGAAAAAGGCATAAGTATTGCGTTCACGACACCATTCACTTCCAATTAGTTGGTGTTCACCGGGAATTCCGGAAGACTGGCGCTCGTGAAGCGGTCGCGGTCGTGCTTCGCGTTAAAGTCGGTGTTGGGCCCAGCGGGAACAATGCCGAACGTGTTGAGGTGGGTGTGCGAACCATAATAATGAAGTTTGATGTGACGAAGGAGAGTTTTACTGTCGATCGACTTGGCTATGGGTGGGAACTGGAAGATGTCGCGTGTGTACTGCAAAAGAAGCACATAAAAAGATATCGTTAGGTCATTCTAATCAAACGAAGAAACAAATATCGAAGCACCACGTACGTTGAGCAGGTTCGGGTACTCCTTGATCATCTTCTTGTTCGTCTTAAAGTGCACTTGGTACACTTCGTCGAAGCGAATAAGAGTCGTATACAGACGCACATCTGCCTCAGTGAAGACGTCGCCCATAAGGAACCGCTGCTTGGACAGGATTTCCTCCACACGATCAAGGCTGTCAAACAACTTGTCGACGGACTCATCATACGCGATCTGCGAGGACGAGAAGCCGCACTTGTACACGCCATTGTTGATGTCGTTGTAGATCCACTCGTTGATGGCGTTGATGTCCTCACGGTACTTGGCCGGGTACAGGTCCACCTTGGATGGCACGATGGCGTCGAACGACGAGTTAAACATGCGGATGATATCGGCAGACTCGTTCGAGACGATGGTTTTCTTGACCTTGTCCCACAACACAGGCACCGTGTAGCGCGTGTTGCCTTCCGAGCACATCTCGTAGAGGTCACGTACGTACTGTGCATTGTTGATTGTGTCTGGGATGGCTCCCTCTGACGAGTATTGGCCATGTCCAGACGGACCAGCCAGCCACGGAGTCTCCTTGGGGTCCACGAAGGCCCAGCTCATGTGCTGGTCTTCAGGGTCGTTAGGACGTGTGCGCTGGAACACTGGGTGCACGATTGACAGGCCGATGATGCTCTGCAAACCCTTCATATAGAGTGTGATCAGCGTGCGGTGGGCCCACGGACATGCCAGCGAAATGTACAAGTGGTATCGGTTCGCCTCGGCGGGGAACTCGGCGTCGGCGGCGGGCTCGATCCAGTTGCGGAACTTGCTTGGGTCACGCACGAACGTGCCCTTCTCAGAGACGGCCCACGTGTTCTTAGTCGTCATGGTTGCTACAGTTGGCGGTGGCTTGGGTGCTTCTTGTTGAATTGGCGGATTCGAAAGTGACTGACGAAGTGGCTCGGTCGTCAGATTTGAGACCAAGCAATCGTGCTTGGTAATCAGGATGCGAGTGATGAAACACGGAATCCTGGCCTCCCATTGGCTGAGGTCGGACGTTTACGTCTTCGAATTGTGTCAATACATTTCCGACGATGCAAGTAAAGATTTGCATGAAATGCAGCGACAAGCTGAAAACTACACAGCTATACTGGGAGGACTGGGTCCTCCGAAGACGGGATTAATTTAACCAAAACAAACACATGCAACATTCAACCAAGGCAACTGGACATTCCAGATCAATCGAATCTCAACGTCCACTAAAGGACTGCGCTTTGAATGGCTTCTACTTGGGACAAAATCCGAGCCATTTTCCTGTTGTTGATGTGAACGAAGGCGTTAATGCTCAACTCGTGAACTTTAAGCTAACGACGGTGAGCATGCTCAACCATTTGAGTTTGAGCACTGCTTAGTGGTCGAGATAGGTTAAAAACAAGTGTTGTAATTGTTGTAGTGATTTGAGTAGTGAGTAGTGTACGTGTTTTCAAGTTCAACTTTAGCCAACAATTATGTTGGCATGCTGCAATCACATATAAATCTATTGACACCTTCATCGATGGTGTCAAACGCTATGGTTGCATGCAACTCCTATTGTCCTTGTCTTCATACTTGTTTCACAAGATGATAAAAGCTGTTCCTTCTGCTCACAGATACGATACACCACGCACTGCTTGTCGCTAATGCTCCGCTCTGCACTTCATACAAGGCGACAGCAAGGTGTACATGTACATGCAAACGCGCTTACGGCTACGTCGCGTCCTGTCCAGTTCCCGCTTCTGCTTCGTCATTATCCGAAAGCTTTGTGACAGTCGTAGATACAATTGTTGTCGAGGTCGTTTCCACTGTTGTCTCCATGCTAGTCGTTTCGCTCAACATAGTTGCTGACGTTGCAATAGACGCGTCCGAATGAATAGAAGCGTCGCTACCGGTGTCCACGCGCTCTGACAGCACGTGGATCGACATCAGAGTGTCTCCCTCCGTCTTCGCATAAACTTTCGTTACTTCACCTGGCGACGCCACCTCTGGGGAAGCAGCAACAGCACTGCTACTTAACAGCAAACCTCCAAATATGTCGGTAGGAGCTACCGTCGAAGCAGCAGCAGATTCTGCTTGTGCGCCTACCCCACTGGAGATCAGTTGCGATCCGTTTAACATGCTTCCACTGTCAGCAGGAGCAATAGCGCTCGTGTTGACATCGTCGGGAGCAGCTAAAGCATCAACCGAATGAGCTTGTTTGTCTGTCTTCAGTCGCGATCTCGATCTGCTTCTCAAGCGTTATGGCGTTCACTGGGCTCCACTATGTATTCCAAAAGGGGAGGTAGTACTGCGGCAAAAAGTAGTACTGCTATTTCTTCCAAAAAAGTAGTACTGCTATTTCAATTTTCGGGACAACAACAGCAAAATGGCTCGGATTTTGTCCCGGAAAGTTGCCACTTTTTGCAACATTCCGGGACAAAATCCGCGGAGTCGTTACTGCAACCTTATTATGCGACATTTATGGTTGCGTTTACACATTTGGGGTTGCTCTAACACATTTCAAAAATTACGCGAGTAATATAAATCCATATTTCTGAAAACTATTTCGTTCCTAAATTAAGTACGATTTCAGTAAGTACGATCAATGCTAGCCGCTCATTTAGTAAATCGCGCTGAAAGGAGAACCTGCGTACATCGCGCCAGTTGGAGCAGGAATTAGGCGACACCGGCGCCCCACTGACTGTTCAAGAGCTGTAAATGACGTCAACTGGTACGTTACACGCTGCGACACCAATATAGACTGTATTTGATATTAAGCTGTGGAATTGGGCTTTGGTAGGTCAGAGAACGCGAAGCGTCAATGCAAAGTTGAAGGTCGCGTATAATGCGCTGGGAAGTGAAGACGACGACATCAGCGATGAGGACTACGAGGTGGAAGACGAAGGTGAAGAAGAAGACTCCTCTTCCGCGGATGAATCATGCGAGGAAGATGCGCCAAAAGCTGGTAAACCGATACTGTCCAATGCTTTTATTCATAACATTAATTGCTGATTTATTGCGTTACTTTTGCATATTAGCAGGGAAGTTGAGAGCTCAAAGCAGGAAAGCTTCAGGTATGGTTGTCTTCATGCTTGTAATGTCGCTTTACGCTTTTACAGAGCACTAAAGCTAATGCATTGCTGGTGGTTGGGTTTTGTTTGACAGGCACCGGTATCTCGCTTAAGCGTCGCTCACCCCACGAGGCTGTACAACCCTCTTTCCCCAAGCGCAGGATGCTGAATGCACCATCCGACACGCATGACAATGACAGTGGGGAGGAGCCATTGACTACCTCAGAGTATTCTCCAAAAAAACGCACAAGCAAGCACCTCGAAGAACTGAATTCGATGAACCCAGGAGACGATGGGATTGTAAATATGGTGCCAGCATTTGGGTCAAATAAGTCGTATAAAACCTGGGAGGAATTTGAAGAGGTGTTCTCCAAGTACAAGAAGAAGAACAAACTCAAGTTTCGAGTGCGGAGTTCAGAGAAAACAGCTCTATACAACAGGTATAATTGATATGCTGATATTTATAATATAATTGATATGCTGATATTTATTACCGAATTAACTAACTCACGTGATATTGTAGCACTCATGAAGACCAAATCCCAAGCGAGTTCGAGTTCTACCAGAGAATCTACCGGTGCACGCACGGAGTATCCCAGGCATCCAGATCTAAAGGCCACCGCTACCGCAAGACTCGCTATTGCAAGTGTAAAGCAAGGTTAACGGCCGCAGTCAACCGGTGTGCGGACAATACTTTTAAGATCATGGTCAGGAATGAGGTAGGTGATGAGGTGCTTATATTAGGTTGTGGCGGTCTAACATTTGCTTGTTTTGTAGAATCATACGCACTCACATCCAACTACCGGGACTGAGGCGTCATCCTACCTCACAACCAAGACTCTGCCACTTGACGACGAAGATCGCGAAGACGTGAAGACTTTGGCTGATGCCCGTGTGTCTTCTACGCACATAACGAACTTCTTGAACGATCGCCTTGGTACGTGAAACAGGTGCTTGAGAATATATATAGTTGTACTCATGGGTTTATATTATGATTAGGCTGCAAAGTGACTCCACAGCAGACGCGAAACCTTCTTCGTAGCATCGCCGGGCAGGATTCTGGCGAAGACCACATGAAGAATATGCTCCACGCACTACGGCAGTTGGATGGAAGCGATGTTCTAGTTATCCAAGACCAGTTTGACGTAACATGTGGGGTGGTTATGCAGACTAAGGTCCAGAAGATTATGTTCGAGCGTTGGGGCGAGACATTGGTAATGGACTTTACTCATGGGACGAACAATCTGGGTTATCATTTGGGTGCGTCTTCCAGCAACCTTTCTTATAAAGCAACCCTTTCAGCAACCTTACCCATTATTGCAACCCTGTTGAACACTTCTTTCTTCTGTCTTGCTGTAGGGAGTTTGGTAGTCACCACATGTACAGGTCGTGGATTTCCTGTGGTCGATTTCATTTGCTTAAATGAGCAAGCTACTACGATCTCAACGATTCTGGAGTACTTCAAGGAGAAGAATACGCTCTGGGAAAATGTCGTGAGTGTGGTGATCGACAAAGATTTTACAGAATGGAAAGTGCTTGAAGAGTGTTTCCCGAAGGCAAAGATTTTACTTTGCCAATTTCACGCCTTCTCCTATTGGAAAAAGATCATGAAGCGTTCTATCTACGGAATTAAGTTATCTCAGGGCGAAGAACTCCTGGGCTTGATGATAAAACTTCTTTACAGGTATGTCACCATCGCTCACTTAACATATAAAATCACTAACGTCGACTTTCAGCTCAACACAAGACGCCTACGACACGCACTACAGGAACTTAAAGGATTTCTGTCACCGCAACAAGAAGCAGGCTTTCTTCGCGTATTTCGACAAAAACTGGAACTCTTGTAACGAAATGTGGTCAAACTTTGCTCGCGGGAAATATTTTACAGCGGGGTCAATACGACTACAAACAGAATCGAGTCAAACTGGAATCAACTGAAGATGTTGCTCGGTCTGAAGACTCGGATTGACCAAACTATAGCAGGGTTGCTCCAGCATCAGATGACCATTATACAGCAAATAGTTTCGGAGATTGGGCAGCTTCACTCATCGTCTCGAAGGCCTCAAACAGTACCCACTTTCTTGAGAGAAGTCGGAAGCAGGATTTCAGCACACGTCTTGGTAAAACTGAAGCGAGAATGGGAGCAATTCGTGAACCTGATGGAGGAAACAACGTGTGAGGCTGTGTCGCTTTCGACCTGGACGGTATCTTGTCACAACCAGAGTTTCGAGTGCCACGACTTGGACTGGAAATGCACTTGCCTTTTTTCAATGAGCAACCACTTACCATGCCGTCACCTTATGCACTTAGCGCACAAAGGACATGGATTCAAGATGCTTCCTGTTTTGACTATTCGGGAACGGTGGAGTACATTGGCAGCCCTGAATTCAATGGAAGAGCTCACTGCCGCAGGCGATATGCTGCGTTCAATTGTACGCATGTCAAAGCTAAGGTTGCCGAAGCTAATGTTGCCGGACGCGTCCAATACTGGAAAACGTTCAGCACCAACACCATCCCTGAAACAAGTTGTGTATGTTCGTCTGCGCCGCCGTGAACGAGCAAACCAAGTTGTTCTCTCTTCTGCTGAGAAGTATTCATTCGCGAAGGCAATGGTAGAGCCTCTGCTGGAACACTTGTCGAGGTTGGGAAGTGCGGAATTTTATGAAGAGTTACAGACTTGGAAAAGTACGATAGAAGAAGGGCTACGTGTTGAAGAATCACGAGCAAAAGCAGATGAAGTACCGTGTCGTGAAGACGGTGATGATGATGATGAACTGGACCAAGGTGTGACTTCAACTATAGATCCAGCAGATGCAATTGCAACAGCAAAACTGATGGAGGATTTGGAAAATCAAATTAATGAGGACGGTGTAAGTAGTGGAGATGACATCCCTTCTACCCAATTGGCTGCTTCCAGTCCTGAACGACCCACGCCACCGATCGATAAGGTAGAAGCTAACGTCGAAGCGCCTTCGTCTCGCCAAGTAGATGTGATCAATGTCCCGAAGCCGAAGCGCCGAAATCAATCGCGGGCGACTCCGACTCAGCTCCGTCAATCCAAGATATCCTCGGCCCGACTTGCTGTCCACAAGTACCCAACCGGACTCACTATTAAGCTTGACGAGCTGATAATTTGGGCCCGCAACACACCCAACGTGAAGCATGTCTTGACAACTATGGAGAAATACCCAGTCCAACTGACAGACGCCTACTTGAGGTCGCGGGTCATTGAGTGCCAATGGGAAGCAATGAGAACTGGCGACAACATACATCCTTTCGTTATTCCTGCTGATCTCACACGGTCAAAGGAGGCTGCAATTACTACAGCACGAAAGGAACAGCGCGAACCCCACAAGCTCGTACCCAGCGTATCCCAGCAAGGAATAGTTCTTGATATTGTTGCAACCATCGACCCAAAACTATGGAAGTTCTGCAGGTAAGGTTGCTGAATAGTTGTGGTTGCTTTATAGGGTCGCTTTACTAATATAGTTGCTATTTCGTTTGCAGTCGATACGTTAATGCGTCGACAGAATTCTACCGAGTGAAGGCCAAGGCCAAGTCATGGGTCGAAGATCGAAAGTGGCTTGAACGCAATTGGTCTAAGTTGGACTCGGATGTTGACTTTTTCGCGAAGGAAACGCAAACTTGGGGTGTAACACGCGAAACTGTCCGAAAGCGCCATCAAACTCTCGCCAACGAAGTGATCTCGAAGTTTACAAACTGTCGTCTTCGCAGCGCGTTCTCTACAAGGTGTGACAAGGTCACCATTCCTTTCGAAGAGCTGGTCGGAAGTGTTTGTCGTGGGTGGCTCTCTGACAGTTCCATCGAGTTCTGCTTGAGTGAAATTGCAGCATCCGCGAGGGGTTGTTGCGTGGTGTCTTCGCTTTTATGGCAAATTGGTTGGCCAGCAAGTCCACGGGACCAGCTTGGCGACTATAAGTTCGTCGTGCATCCGGTTAATCTGAGTGGAAGTCACTGGGGTATTATTATCATTCAGCTCGAGTTTTCTGGTGGCCAGCTTCATGTACTGCCTCACATGTATGAACCACTTATTGACGACTGCTATCACGAAGAAATGGAGACAATATGGAACGGCGACAAGCGAGAGGGGCTGCGAGGATTTATTGATCGCTGGCACCAGGCATCAAGTCCAGGGAGTAAAATGAATGTCGATCCAGTTACCTGGGTAGATGCTCCACAACAACCTGATAACTCTAGTTGTGGCGTTTTGGTCGTCGCTCACGCACATAGCGTCGTTGCGGGGAACGCAGACCTGCATTGCTACAATGTTAGCAAGACAGATATCGACGTAATGCGCTTGCGGATGCTATGGTTGATGCTGTTGGGGTCCCGCGAGCGTCGAATGCCGAAAGTTGATGCCTCTAAAGCAGCTGAAATTGATCAGAAGCTCCAGGATCAGCTTAAGTAGTCATGTGAATCTGTGTAAACGATTAATACAGCTACACTTCACTGTCTAGTTTCTTAATCTATTTACTGCCATCTCTAGCAGCACTCCAAACGACATCATACCGTCTTGAACCACGCCATCACAGCCCAAATCGGAGTCCATAGCGTACAAGCATTCCTCATTCTCCTCGATCCGGGCCATCAGCTCCATCTGAACCCTGAGTATTTGTTCCAGTATCTCCCCGATCTCCTCAAGCTTGCGTCTTGTGTCCGTGAGCTCTTGGCGTCTTGCTCGTACCAGTTCGTGTGATAGCGATCTTCTATCCATCGTCGTGGGGCCCTAGCGTGTAGTTGAAAAACGAGAAGTGTGAAGATTGTGTGCCACACATGGACATGGAGTGCAACACACACTACTGGGTGGTACACATTTCTCTATTTTTAGAGCAATTCAATGTAATTTATAGCTCAAGTGATGACGATGACGACATGGCAGTGCAATCTATAATAAATTACGGCTGAAAACATATGCTTTGAGGTTGCTTTAGGCGATATGGTTGCACTAACTCCTGTCGTGCTGTCGTTGTATAGTTGCGGCAACATTTCGGGACAAAATCCGAGCCATTTTCCTGTTGTTGTCCCGAAAATTGAAATAGCACTACTATTTCTTCAATTTTTGATATGAATTCATATCAAAACGTATTCATTTTCCAATTTTAATATGAAGTCATATCAAAATTTGATATTCTTCAATTTTGATATGAATTCATATCAAAATATATTATTTTCCAATTTTCAATTTTAATATGAATTCATATCAAAATGCATTAATTTCCAATTTTTGATAGGGAATTCATGTCAAAAATGCTTGTTTTAAACAAGTTCCGGAAGGTACCCTTCACCTTCCGCAACTTGTTTAAAACTTGCCTTTACGAATAGATTACGTAAGAATCGTTTTTCAGCCAATCATATACAAGGTCACATTCTGATATATCTAGAAGATTGCATAATATAAACTTCAAATTCTGTTGTATTGGCACACGATCCTTGGCGGAGTTAAATGTTAGGGGCCCTAACATGGCGGTAGGTCCGATTTGTAGCACCCAGTGTACCGTTAAATTTCCAAAGTATCACCTTTACTACAGACAAAAAACTAAGCAATGACCTATGCTTATAATAAACTGGACCACTGGAACTAGCGCTCTGGGCATCCGCTACGCCGATGCTTAGTTTAACTTTTGGTTGAACGCGTTATATAATTTAATCGTTAAACAGTTTGTTTGATGATGTGTGGACTTCTACTTGAGCAAATTTACTGACCTATAGTATCCTTATATGAACAAACTTTCAATACTCCAATGTCTGTTTCGAACTGTTCACAACTCGCTAAGGCTGGTTTAATGCTGATCATAACCACGTACATGTAAAAACCTGTAGCCATGTAAACTTAGAAAGTAGTGGATCTATCTAGAAGAATGATTATAGAAGCTGGCGAGCTTGTTTTACTCATATTACCCAATATTTCCGCACAAATTACAGGCTTGCTATTTGTAACTGAATCAATCACTTGACGTGAAAGATATTTTTTATTCTTCAACAAAAGAATACAAATAAAAACTTCAGCAATTTTGTCAACTGGCCCCTCAACCCAACCCGGTAGGTCCACCGCCAAGGCCACGGAACAGGGCGAATGCGGGTAATACGTGTCCAGGAACGGAGTGGAGCTGCCAGTTACTGTAACGTTGTAGTGTCTTGCGACCCTAACTTGAGAATCCAAGTGCTTACTTTGAGGTGAAATGAATTCTGATATTCGAAGTATTCCTGCAGCAAAGGCTGCAGTAGTTACTGTTAGTTTCTTCTCCTGTTAATGTCTTCCTAGTATGCAGTATACATTCTCCAACACAGAGTGCTGGAGGTTGCAGTCGTGCTCGAGTTTCTGTAGGTTACAGTCGTTGCTCTCGTTTCCTGTGCGATGTGTCTGGTGGTTACAATCCGTTCCATGCCGTCACTACAAATGTAATTGAATCTATACCTTTTTTGCAAGCGGCTTAAGCACTAGCCGTAAGTACGTTGATTAGTATGTATTGTCTGACCCTTCCCCAAATACACTATTTGTGCTACCCATACGTTAATCAATGCGAATCGCACTTAGTTTCGTCAACATAATATATTGGGCACCGCGGGACAACGTTAAATACCACGTATATCATATCAAGTACCAAAGAATATACACTCCGCGCCAGGTTAAATCGGCCACCCCTATTTTGTACTCTAACTACGTCAATATTTAGAGTTAGCGCTCGCTGTTTAGATATGAGACAGCTTTGATTGGTAGATATACCCTACTTGTGTTAACGTACTGGATATCGCAATTCCAGACAAGGTCACCATACAAGTGGCGATTTTGACAGTGCGCCATATTAAATCGGCCATGCAGGTACATACAAAAAACAAATGTATCTTTATGATGGTGAAATTAGTAGTGTGTCCTGTTACCTTTCTTATCAACGACTTCAATGCATCGTCGTGGCATTGATTCGATAAGGGAAACAAGTAAAGCAATTGGAATAGCTCTCCACGCTTCGTAGAGCCGTCACCAGCTTGTCTACGTTTTGTTTGGCGAGGCGGCTTTCTCAGGTCTTGCCAGTAGTGCTGAAAGCCGTCGGGTCCGTCGAGATTCCACTTTTTCTCGTCTGAAAAAATGATGGAATCCCAGACGGATCCAGCGTCTTTTCGCAACAGCATGGCACTGGCCCACGCTTTGCGAGCCAGCATATCTTCGGGTTTTAGGGGTAATGTGTTTTCCATCTTCGCATACACTAGCCAGTCAACTCGCGCTAGTATACGTTGAATAGTTCGTACTGACACAGCTAGGTCTAGCTCCGACTTGAGCTTATAGGCGGATAGGTCCCCCTTCGCTGCTGTGCGGATCAGACGGCGGACCTCACGGTCTCCGAGCACTGGGCGAGGACCGGGTCGCTTGGGTGTTTTCGGTGTAGGCTGGGCGATTACACGGCTAATCGTGTCTCTACTGCGTGAGGTAACCCGAGCAATATCGCGACCACTGACTCCAGCAAGATGGAGGCCTTCAATTCGGCCTCTCTCTCGCTCTGTCAGTCTGGGCTTCCTTGCAGTTAGTGATAGCTTGGGCTTGGTGGCTGGGGAGGTCTTCTTTGCCCGTTGCATCTTGCGAAATGACTCCAAGCGGATGCTATCCACGTGTTTAGAGTTTACTTATTGATTTCACCATCATAAAGACACATTTGTTTTTTGTATGTACCTGCATGGCCGATTTAATATGGCGCACTGTCAAAATCGCCACTTGTATGGTGACCTTGTCTGGAATTGCGATATCCAGCACGTTAACACAAGTAGGGTATATCTACCAATCAAAGCTGTCTCATATCTAAACAGCGAGCGCTAACTCTAAATATTGACGTAGTTAGAGTACAAAATAGGGGTGGCCGATTTAACCTGGCGCGGAGTGTATCTGCGCCAAATGCGTGTACAATATATTCGATTATGGACTTACAGAGTGGCTCTATTCATATAATATAGGTAAGTCAGATTATAGTACGTGCTTAGGAAGTGTTTGTGTGGACGTCGCAAGGCATAAGTGACTTCCAATCTGTCAGTCTGGAAAATATTATATAATACACAATATATTACTGTGATAGGATTGCAGTCACGACGACTGGCAGTGCTGTGACGACGACCGATGTCACGTTTGACACAGATTGCGCGTCAGCTGCGGATGTTGAAGTGCAGAGCAGTGTGGTACATGAACCCAGACGACTTCGCGTACGCCAGGATCGGGTGCACGACGTGCTCGATGCTGCCGGACGTGATAACGGTGCGAGCTCGAAAGCGAAGCTCACTTTGGAATTCGCGTGCTTGGCAGCAAGCACACTACATTGCCCACTGGCAAGCTCGGACGCAATTAACTCGCGAACTGCGAACTAGGCCGCACGCAACACAGTTGGCTGGACGGTGGACGGACGACAGTTGGCTGGACGGCTGGTAGTGACACGGTGGACGGTTTGCTGGACTAGTGCAGCGGGAGGTGGACGGATAGGGGGCACGTGGCTCTCAAGTCGGCTGACGGTTGCTGTGGTAAAGGGTAGGCGCCCGGGGCGTACGCCCGAGTGACTAAGTGCGGCGTTGCCGAAAACTTCCAAACGCACAAGGTGCTGGTAAGACGTGCATTGGGGATTACTAGGTAGTCTAGGCAGTGATCGACCTGCATACTTATTAGAACGGTCGGTAATACAAATAGGTGTACTGTCAGCTGGGCAGACACCGGCGCGGCATCAGCGGTTCTGGTGCCGTCGGCCAGACGGACTTTGGACTGCATCAGTACAGTCACGGCCAAACCCAAGCGTGTGGGTCTAAACACGTTACATGGTGGTCATACAGGGGCGACTTCTGCTGAAATCGCAAAAGGAAAACATACGACGACGTTCACGGCTGTCACGAATTGCGTTAAGACCTGGAATGGCTCGGACAAAAGTGGTGGTGGCTTCGACGGCGACCGCGACGCAAGGGGTAGCTACGAGATCGCAGACTTCATCTGACCTTCAGACAACACTAGCTTGTATATCTACTAGTGAACCGGAACAAGCATCGCGAACGAATATAGATGCTGGAGATACAACTTCCGTGCGACTAGAGACTGAGGACGAAGAAACAAAGGAGAAAGACCCTAGTGATGGATCAAACTACGACGACGAAAATAACCCGGATGGGGAACAGGAAGCTCGAAAGGTCAGCGACTCCCCAAACTTGACGAACGAACAGGACGGCAACGGCGACAACGACGCTGACAGCGTGACAATGACATCAGTAGCGACTCTCACCGCAGTCATGCAGCAGATGATAGCTACTATGTCGCGAGTCGACGCTAGATTGGGGCAGTTGGAGACGGTCAATGCTGCGGCAACCTCCGCAGACTCAATACAACAACTTACGGGTGTGGACGAAACCGCACAATTGTTGGTCACGGAAAGAGCGACAGGAACGGTGAATATGGCAGCGTCACGAGGGAGGCAACGACAACCGGCGTCAAGACGGGATCTATCGGCAATGACAGATCAACGTGGGAGGAATCAACCACCGGCACAACGAGTGAGGGATAGCGACGATGATCGTGAAGGTGACGATCGTGGTACCAGTGGGGGCGACAGCGACCCTACCGATGACGATGATGAGAATGATGAGCCTTCGAGCGATTCCGACAGCAGTGATGACACTGAAGCAAGTGGGCGCGATATTCACAATCAACGCAGACGGCGTCGACCAACGGTGATGCCAGGGAATAGAGCATTTCAACGTGATCGGCGGCGTACAATTCGGGACTTGGACCTTCCTACATTCCTACCGACACCTCAAGCGTCAGTATCAACATGGATTGCACGGGTGGATTTGGCACTGGAAGGAGCACGGCTGTCTGGACGAGGTAACTGGACAAACGAAGAGCTGTATTACATCCTAGGCAACAAACTACAGGACAGCGCAGCTAGCTGGTGGGTCCAACTGGATCGGGAACTGAGCGATCGTGATCGAACTTGGACGCGGCTGAAGTCTTCTCTCCTACGACGTTACGGGGAACGACCGGACAAGTCCATGGCTGAATGGCGAGTTAGCCAACGACGGATGATGCCAGGTGAGACCTATGCCGACTTCGCTGCCAGCCTGAGGGATCTATGCGGCAACAACCGAGTAAAGGAACGCGTGTTGCTAGCGCAATTCTACCGTAGCTTGGATAAGACTACCAGACTTCTCGTGAAGCAACCACCGAAGCCGAAAACCTTGGAAGCAGCGGTAGACAAAGCTACCGAAATCGACGATCCCATTGACAACGTAGCCCAGGGCATGGAGAACATCGGACAAGCGTTCGTTACAGCCCCAGACTCATACACGGTGCTTGCCAGCGGAACCACTGGGCACATGACGATGATACCAGGTGTCGGAAGCACAGAAGTCGCGGAAGAGGAGAAACTGGCGTTCTTCACGAACTCACGCGGTGTATATAACAAGTATACAGGTTTATGGGAGGCGCCAAAAGGAAGGACGTGGAATGGGCACATCTGGGCACCAACTACTCGAAAGAGGACGGCATCGATAACTGGAGCAATGACAGGCAAGCGACCAGCGGCTGGCAAAACCGACGGCAAAGCGAAGGTGAATTTGGTCGCGGCTTCCTCCAGCAAGTACGAGGACGACTGTGACAGCGACCAGGAGACTGGGGTCTCTCTCACCCCACCACCTTCCAAGAAACAGAAACAAGTTGGACGACGGTCGAAGGCAGTGACGCGACAAGTCAAAGGCGTGGAACCTTTGCGGACGACAGTTGAGGCAACATCAACGTTTCGACGAATCGGTGACGGCAAGTGCTTCGCGTGCGGTAAACTAGGGCATTTTGCACGAGAGTGTCCGGATGAGGAGGCACGAGCACGCAATAACGAGTATTTGACTAAGCGTAGCCAAGAACAGAAACTGCAGGGAAACGGAGAACGAGCACCGTAGGGGGATCACGGCGCTCGATGATTCGACAGACTCCCCAGCAGCAATTTGATGTGACAGTGACTGGTAACACAGCGTGCGATGTAAAAGAGTCCTGGGCATCGGTGACAATGACTAGCGACATTTGCGGTACAGGGGACGGTACCGAAATGCCACCGAACAACGGGAGTGTGGCAAGTGTGCGACGGGCCGTAAGCGCTCAATTGACTGAGGAGCTCACGTCTCGCGATGGAGAACGTGCGTCGCGGTACGTGTCTACGGTAAGACCGGCAGACACGGCATTACGTTTCACGTACGAAGCGGTTGCGAAGAGTGATGATGGTGGCGAAGAGGCGGAGCGTCCTGCTACGAGGATTTCTACTCCTATGACGAGTGCGGAATCGTCAACCCGGAACGTCGTTGATCCACAGGAGAAATGGCAGGCGAGTAAGGATGGCGATGACGCGATGAAGAAGGTATTACTGTCTGGGGAAGGCGGCGAAGCAATGGAAGAGTTGTCACTGTCTGAGGAAGGCGCCACGAGGAAGACAGATGCGGCGACGAAGAAGTCTGAGGTGGCTGCGATGTTGGAGCTCGGTACGGAGCTCACTGATAACGTGGTGGCGGAGTTGGGGAGTATGGCGAAGGTACGCATGGTCATTAACAGGTCGCGACGAGAGGCGAAGCATCGGCGTGCTCGACGGGCCGGTGAGAAGGCAAACAAGGCTGCGTGTGAAGGCGACGAAGTTACGCGCATAGTTGCGAAACTTGGAGGAGAGCAGCGGACACGGCGACAGCAACAAGTCGACGAAGTACGAAGCGCTCTGGAGGTCCGACGTCGACGGCGTGAGGACGTTGATGAAGAGCGTGTGAACGACTATGCACGTGTGAATCTGGTGCAACGCGGCAGCACCACCGCACTGGAGAACGGTAGGGGTACAGCCATGGATGTGGAAGCCGGCGATGGCTTACCCACAGCAATACTACTCGTTGACGGGGAGCAACGGCCGGTGAAGATTGACAGTGGCGCACGATATTCCGTTGCAGGTACTGATTGGATGTTACGTGGTGAGCGTATGAAAGGTGATGCTCCTGTGCAATACGTCGAAGGGATTGGCGGCTTTCTGTTGGACGTACTCGGTGTCTGGACATTCAACATGATGAACGTGTATGGTCAACCTGTGATCATCGAAGCGTGCATCATTGATGGGTGCACCAGTGAATTCTTAGTTGGTGTTGATTTCCTGGAGAAACACCGCGCCACAGTGGATTTCGACTACGGAGAACTACGGTATGCTGAGCGCAGTTCTGAGGTGATCATCCCGTTCAGGACCACTGACGACAACGGCGGTTTGACGGCGGCAACCGTGAGACTAGCCAGCACAACGAACCTGTGCAGGCAGGCTGTGCAACCAGTATCTGTGGCAGTAGCTGCACCAGACGGAGAAGAAGGTGTCTTCATACCTACTATGGATCACGGTGCGGTGTTTCTCGCGGCTGCTGTGACCAGGGCGAAGGACGGAAAGGCGCTGATACCTGTGATTAACGCGCACGGGGGACGCATCAAGTTACCGAGCAGAAAAGAGCTAGGTGTTTGGATACCTATCGATTCTGACGTTGAGTTGCTGAAGATGAACCGCGAAATGGAGCACGGTAAAGTTCGGAGTTGGTTGGACGAATTGGGCGACACTACTACACCTCTCGACAGTGAAGACCGAGTGAATATTGGTAAGGTAGAGCAGGACGCACGTACACTGATCCTTAAGCTGCTACGGGCTTATCGTGAACTAATAAACACGAAAGGTGACTGTCCTCCTGCCACAACGCTGAATGTGGAGCATCATATTGACACCGGAGATGCTACCCCAATCATGATGAAGAGACGGAGACAAGCGCAAACGGAGGACGCGATTGTCGATAGTAACGTTGACTCGATGTTGGGCGCTGGTGTTATTGAACATGGAGAAGGGGCCTGGGGATTCCCGGTAGTTTTGGTCAGAAAGAAGGACGGAACCGTGCGTTTCTGTGTGGACTACAGAGCTCTCAATAGGGTCACGCGCAAGGATGTCTACCCACTACCGCGTATAGACGAAACCTTGGAGGCACTGGGTGGTGCTCGCCTTTTCACTACTTTGGATCTTCGCGCCGGCAGATACGCGTCGCCAAGGCTGACCGCGATAAAACGGCCTTCACAACCAAACGAGGATTGTATCGTTTCAAAAGAATGCCATTTGGTTTAACAAATGCTCCTGCAACTTTTCAGCGGCTTATGAATGGAGTACTCAGAGGTCTGACTTGGATGACTTGTCTAGTGTACTTGGACGACATTATTATCTTCACGAAGGGCGGCATCGAGCGACACATCCTAGAATTGGCTGGCGTGTTGGAAAGATTACGAATGGCTGGTTTGAGTCTCAAACTGAGCAAATGTGCTTTCGCGACTACTTCAATGGAGTACTTGGGACATCAGCTGAGTGATGAAGGTGTTCGACCAGTTGAACGACTCGTCACAGCGGTAAGAGAGTTCCCACGACCTACGGACACCACGGAGGTAAAGAGGTTCGTTCATGTAGCTGGTTACTATCGTAAGTTCATTGAGAGTTTTGGTTCGATTGTGGAGCCTCTCACGCGATTACTGAAGAAAGATGTATTGTGGAGATGGTCCGAGGCTCAAGAATTTGCGTTCATTAGAGTTAAGATGTTGCTGACTACGCAACCTTTGCTGCTCTATCCGAATTTTGAGCTGCCTTTCCGGCTCGTGACAGATGCCAGTAAGGTAGGACTGGGCGCCTGCTTACAACAAGATCATGGGCGGGGCTGGCAACCCATCGCCTTCGCAAGCAAGGTAAATAATCGCTCGGAATCGAACTACTCAATTACAGAGTTGGAATGTGCGGCGGTAGTATGGTCAGTCAAGCAATTTCGTCCCTACCTCTATGGAAGATCTTTTACTATCGTGACGGACCATTCGGCATTACGGTGGCTGATGACTAGGCCGAATCTGGCTGGTCGATTACATCGATGGAGCTTGACGTTGCAGGAATACGACTTTGATATCGTGTATCGTTCGGGTGCAACGAACGTAGTCGCAGATGCCTTATCCAGGGCACCGGCAGCTGTCTTGGTTGCCGTAGGGCGGCGAGGACGTCCTTTACACAGTACTGTGACCACAGCGGCGGCACAACCGGTGGTGACGGTGGAGCCGACGCTAGGTGGTAGTTTGGAACTTGATGCAGCGGTTACCGATGGACGAACCCTGGAGGAAGGTACGAACGAGACGACGATCGGGCGAGATACATCTCTGGCGATAAATGCAGCGACCGCGCCAGTGCAAGGCACGATGGACGAAACTGAAGCAGTGATTGAGTCGAACGGCGACTCCACGATGCACGATGTGGCAGAGGTGAACAACGTGGCCGAGATTTCTGTAGATCAGGAAAGTTTTGCTGGTGGTGCGGTGATCGAGCACGGTACAACGAGTCATCTGGAAATTATTGATGGTGAAGTGGACGACGGTGTGATGGTTGAACGTCACATGGCAACAACGGATCGCATGACAGCAGCCGAACTGGACGGGCTGGCAGAAGTAGCACCTAATACAGTTGTGGCAGATGACGGCTCAACGAACAGCGGTCTTACGAACGTGGAGGACGATACAACGAACTACGTGAGCAGTATGGACGGTGAGGTAACGACAATTGGAAGGAGACGTGGTGAAAAGAATAAGGTGCCGACTGGCATTGTGCCGGCGAACGGAATAAGTGTCGAGATGACCACCACGGGGACGGCCGGAAGGAGGCGTTCGCGAAGAACGAATGTGCTAGCGACCAGACGGAGTGCCCGCATTCGTGAACGTACACGGCAACTTGAGGATGGAGTGACGATGTCGACTGGGACGGACAAGAGACAAGTCCTGACACCCAACGCAGAACGTCCAACGACTATGGAGGCCGTGACACATAGGCGGACAAACACGAATCCCCAACACGATGCTATTGAAACGGACAAGACGGTGTCGGATCCAATCGCAGCGAAGACGAAGGGAGCAGATTACACGACAACGCAGTCGGTACGACAGGGTGAAGCGGCGCGAGTTGACGCGCGGCGAGTTCTAATTCCTGCGATGGACGACACAGTGTCAAGATCACCGAGACAAGCTGCGGCACAGAAACAAATGTCGAAGAATACGAAACGATCAACCACTGGAAGTGCCACAGGTGATCTGAGGGTAACGCTGGACGAAAGTCGTAGATCGAATGACTGGGATGATGTGGAGGATATTCCTGTGGAAAACTACACGCTCCAGTTGAGCGACGAAGAGATAATAACAGCTCAGAAAGACAGCAAATTTGTGAAACGAATGACGACGAGTGGGAAGTACGGCAACATGAAGATTGAGATCAAGTACGGCCTGGTGACGGTGGAAACGACTAACGGACCAAGAGTCGTGCTGCCACCAACACTGTGGGCAACGGTTTTCAAGGAGATGCATGGCAGTGTGTGGAGTGGACACTTCCGTGGACCGCACACTTATGGTCGAGTAGCACAGCTATATTGGTGGCCTGGACTACGCAAAGAAGTTAACCGTTGGGTGCGTGGTTGCCAAGAATGCGGCAGCAGGAAGGCAAAACCCCGTGAAGTAATTCCGTCCTTGCGTAGCATACGTGGAGGTGCAGTGGGAGACCGTTGGGCTCTTGACGTCGCTGGACCATTCCCAGTGGCAGGCGATGGGGACAGATATGTCATCGCGGCGGTCGAATACGTAACCAGGTATGCTGTGGCGTGTTGTGTGAAGCAGCATACGGCGGAAAACGTCGCCACCTTTTTGATGGAAGAAGTGGTTTTGCGTTTTGGAGTGTTTCGTGAACTACTTACTGATGGAGCCCCGGAGATGGCTGGTAAAGTTATTGAAGAGCTGGTGCAATTGCTCCAAGCTCACCAAGTTAACCCAGTGCCTTATCGACCCCAACTTATCGGACTAGTTGAGCGCTTTCATCGATCCTGGAAAGACTGCGTGTCTACATTTATGCAGGATGAACGACAAACGGATTGGAACCTTTGGGTGAAATTTGCTGTCTATTCTTATAATTCAGCTAGGCATTCTACTGTGTCATTGACACCCAATGAACTGATGATGGGTCGACGACTTCGCGCGCCGAACGAGTTATTACGACGGACGGAAGTGACTGAAGCTGGCGATCTGTCAACTTATCACACAAGTCTTCTGGAGGGAATGTCAAGAAGTCATGTTTGCGCCGAACAAGCTCGACAGCGTGAACAAGAACGCCAAGCACGGTATTATAACCGAAAAACTAGGAACAGACGGGAGTTTCACGCCGGAGACATTAGTATGGTTGTACAACCCACCCCGTGGTAAGAACGCTACCAAATTTGTACATCAGTGGATGGGTCCGCTTCGGATTGTGGAACCCGTGGGTTACGACAATTTCATGCTGACGAGAGAAGATAAGACGGGAAAAGTGGAGACTTTGATTGCACATGTGTCAGTTTTGATAAGTTATCACTACCCGGAACCGCTCTTAGCACAAGTGGCGGATGACGTTGACGAGCAGCTCCAGTTTGAAGAGCAAGAATCAACTCGGAATGAGTCGGCGCCAGCAGCGCCTATTTTGGCAACGACGGCGAGAACTGGACGAACGGCGGAGAATGGAGGATCGAAGCGAGCGCGATCGGCAATGGAGAGTGCAGTCGAACGCGACCACACGCGTGGCCTCTTGGTGGAGAGACGAAGACGTCGAAGACGGAATTGGGCAGGGCAGTACGTGCTTGAGTACGAGCTGTACCCCAGTGGCGATCCATGCCAATGGACCACCGGTGACGAACAACAATGGCTGGACAATGGACGACCACGAGCACGATGGACGACTGTGTCTGAATACGAACAGTTATACCGAGACAACAGGGTCGTGGAATACCCTGGTAGTGAGGAAGTCGTGTGATAGGATTGCAGTCACGACGACTGGCAGTGCTGTGACGACGACCGATGTCACGTTTGACACAGATTGCGCGTCAGCTGCGGATGTTGAAGTGCAGAGCAGTGTGGTACATGAACCCAGACGACTTCGCGTACGCCAGGATCGGGTGCACGACGTGCTCGATGCTGCCGGACGTGATAACGGTGCGAGCTCGAAAGCGAAGCTCACTTTGGAATTCGCGTGCTTGGCAGCAAGCACACTACATTGCCCACTGGCAAGCTCGGACGCAATTAACTCGCGAACTGCGAACTAGGCCGCACGCAACACAGTTGGCTGGACGGTGGACGGACGACAGTTGGCTGGACGGCTGGTAGTGACACGGTGGACGGTTTGCTGGACTAGTGCAGCGGGAGGTGGACGGATAGGGGGCACGTGGCTCTCAAGTCGGCTGACGGTTGCTGTGGTAAAGGGTAGGCGCCCGGGGCGTACGCCCGAGTGACTAAGTGCGGCGTTGCCGAAAACTTCCAAACGCACAAGGTGCTGGTAAGACGTGCATTGGGGATTACTAGGTAGTCTAGGCAGTGATCGACCTGCATACTTATTAGAACGGACGGTAATACAAATAGGTGTACTGTCAGCTGGGCAGACACCGGCGCGGCATCAGCGGTTCTGGTGCCGTCGGCCAGACGGACTTTGGACTGCATCAGTACAGTCACGGCCAAACCCAAGCGTGTGGGTCTAAACACGTTACATTACCATACCGTCGACAATACTTAAAGTATCTCACAATATTTCCAGAAATGCACATAATATAATACTTTTGGGTAGTAATATCAATATTATGGTAGAAAAAGTATGCATAATACCGAGTTACCATTAGCCCCTGATTGCTAGGCTATACCTCCAGAGACACCAGGCAAACAACACGATTTTGTGATACCTTACCTTGACATGGTCACCTTCCTCTGCTGAGGTAAATTACCAATTTGTGACTGGTCACATGGACACCTTACTTGAGGGAGCGTTGCTAACGGAGTATACAAACTCAGTAGCTCACAAGTCGCTGGCCTTACTATTTAAAAGAAGTTTTAAGACTTGTTGTTTTTAACCTGCATAATGCTATATAAGCAAAATGTTTATCCTGCATAATACAGGATAAACCAATGCTTTTTGCATACCAACTTACAAACGTCAAGACAAATTAATCTTAGGTGCGTCCACATTATACGCACTTCCGTGCGTAGCAGATACACCGGGTGCCCGTTCGGAGGAATTTCCATATCTCAACCTAAAGCACTGAGATTTGAGAAAATAGTAATCAATGCTAGAAACACTGAGATCAGTATTAGTACTTCTACGTAGCAGTACGCAGTGCTAGTAACACTGTTACTGCGCGTCGATAATCGTGTTTACGTTTGTCAAAGAGATGTGGAAATTGGTGGACATCAGTTACGTGTAGCAGCCGGTCTAATCTTTAATGTACGTTTCTACCGCTCTACATTTTCTTATGGCACCTGAATTTCGCCAACCTAAGAAGCGAAAGCCTGGGAGGCCTAAAGGCCGAAAGACAAGGACATACTGGAGGTACTTAGCTCTTGCACTAAGTTGAAGCTGCACCTCCAGCGCAAGAGCGGTTGCGGGCCGAAGGCTGTAGCCCGTCAAGCTGCCAAAAAATAGGCCAGCCGACTGTCGTGCAAGGTGCAATATCACAAGAAGCAGCTCGACAAAGTCGGCTGGTGGGACGGCGAAGAAGAAAAACGATTGAGACTGTAACGGCGTTACATGAAGGGGTACCCTAGAAAGGATACCGCCTTTAGAAGTTGATATACTTCTGTGAGTATTCGTTTTAGATACTCTGTTGTGGGTGGTGTGGACCACACCACTACCACGTAGGTCGGGTGGCTGAGGGCCAACCAACAGTATTTGACCTACTTTTATATGCATATATAGAACAAACTATAGTTAATTAGTTATTTGTATTACAGGCCAAATGACCTAATTAACTATAAATAAAGCAGTCTAAAACTTACGCTAAACTGGCTATTAAGTCTCCTCAGACCAGGGACTAGTGAACTGCCGTTCACTTAGAGTTTGTATACTCTTAATAACACGCTTCCTCAAGCAAGGTGCTCGTGTGACCCCGTCACAGAAAACCTTTTGCGAACAAAAATAAAACCCAGTGGGAAAAATAAAGAACGCAGTCAAAAGTTAGGCACGCTTCATGCATAACTATTATACTCGTATATATATACTATACGGAATGGCTTATTGAGTGTCAAGGGATTTCATCCTGAGCTTAGCCCTTAGTTCTCTGAACTGATGCTTGTCTAGCGCTATAGTAGAGATATCAGCAACCATATATTTGGTATTGCAGTACGCGACGGATAACTCGTGTCGCTCGACTTTTCTTGCACAAAACAATAACGGACATGAATGTGCTTTGACCGCCCGTGCGGTTTGGGGTTATAGCAGATTTTAATGCAGCTTTGGTTGTCCTCATGAATCAGGTTAGGTTGCGTTGTAGCAAAGCCTAACTCTTTTAATAGTAGCTTGAGGAAAATCATCTCTTGCATGCAATGACACAGGGCGATATATTCTGCCTCTGTCGTTGACAAGACAACTGTGTGGTGTTTTCGCGAGAGCCATGAGATAGGACTGTTGGAAAGCACAGTCACGTTCCCTCCAACCGAACGTCCCGTGTTGGGGCAGTTGGCATAGTCAGAGTCACTTTAGGCTGTCAGGCGGTCAGCTAGGTTTTCTGGTGACACTTCTTGTGAACCACCCAGACATATACCATAGTCCTTCGTACCAGCAAGGTACTTCAGTCCTCTGACAACTGCATTCCAGTGTTCCATTCCTGGATTAGCTAGAAATTGACTAACTTCACGCATGTAGAACGCCATGTCGGGCCTAGTACCTACCATGAGGTACATGATACTTCCAACGGCTTCCCGATACGGATATGATTTCATCGCATCTTTCTCTGCTTCAGTGGCAGGTTGGCTGCTTACGGAGAGTTTGACGTTCCGATCTGCTGGTGTTGCAATTGGGTACGGAATATAGTCGCTGAAACGGTCAATGACCTTCGTAGCGTACTTGTGTTGGTGGACAAATATCGTTCGGTTCTTACGATCACGTTGAATGGACCAGCCGAGTAAGTACTTCACCTCCCCTAAATCTGTCATGGAGAACCGCTTTTTCAGGGCTGATTTTAGCTCACTAACGAGAGCTCGTGTTGGTGCAATGATTAAGAGGTCATCAACGTACACTGCAATGTAGCAAGTGACTCCGTCAATCGTGCGGATGAATACGCAACTATCCTTAATGAGCTTGGAAAACCTAGCTTCACCAGGAAATCGGACAACGTTTGGTACCAAACACGGGGAGCTTGCTTCAACCCGTATAGACTCTTTATGAGTTTACAGACCAGGTCCTCCTGTCCCGGGGTGGTGAAACCTTCCGGTTGAGCCATGCAGATCTCTTCCTCTAGGAACCCATTAAGAAAGGCTGTCTTGACATCCATCTGATGGATATCAAGATCAAGGAGGGCCGCAATAGTCAGAAGGAGTCTGAGTACTTCCATCCTGATAACAGGGGAAAAGATTTCGTTGTAGTCAATACCATATTCCTGTAGAAAACCTTTGACTACCAGGCGCGCCTTGAAACGGTCGATTTCGCCTGTGCCGCTATACTTCACAACAAAGACCCATCGGTTCTAAGAATCTTCCGTCCTTTTGGACGGGGAACCAACACCCAGGTCTTGTTATCCATTAGGGACTTGTATTTTGATTTTGCCGCTTTACGCCACTGTAAAGCATGAGAGGATGCCAAGGCCTCTCGGTACGTAGTGGGCTCCGACACATACCGAATTGCTAGTAATGTGTACAGTAATTGTTGGCGCTGCTCCTGTTCCTGAATGTCTTCCTCCGAGTTGAGGGTTGTTTCCGTTGCATCGTCATTGAGACGGGGCCGCCTAGGAGCAGAGGGCGATAGAGATTCAGATGTCATCTCCGTCCGGAACGAGTAATGAATTTGTGTCCTGTCAAGCGCCTCCCTAAGGGGTGGTAACCGGCGCGTAGTTGCAGGTGATATCGTTGCAGGTACAGGGTCGCTTGGTTCCGTTTGGACGTGCTGATCTGACTCGATTGTGGGCTGTTCCGGTGTATCCGTCAGATTAGCCAGGGAAGGATATTCGTCTTCCTTAAATACGACATCTCGGCTGTAGATAATGGCATGAGAATTTAGATCCATGAAGCGATAGCTTTATTTGTGATCGGGTATGCCTAAGTACATGCACAGCCGTGCTCGAGTATCAAGTTTGTCGCGGTATTGCTCTGTAATATGAACGTATGCGCTGCATCCGAAAACCTTCATGTACTGCATGGATGGAATGCGGTTGTACCAGAGCTCATACGGGGTACGCCCGTCAGTCTTTAAGCTAGGAGTCATGTTGATCAGTGTCGTAACATGGCAGACACACTCTGCCCACAGTTGCTTAGTAAGTTTGCCGTCAAGCAGTAGGGCTCGTACACGTTCCATTACAGTTCTCATGCGACGTTCCGCAACTTCGTTCTGTTGCGGTGTGTATGCGTTTGTAATCTGTGCGTGCGTACCGTACTTCCTGAAGATTACACGCCCAAGTTTATCGTATTCTTTGGCATTATCTGCCTGAAGAACCTGGATATCATTTTCCTCGATAGAACACGGACGCCATTCAAGCATACTGATGTCATTTCGAAAGATATTCAGGGATTTCTTCCTGAAGTCTTCATAGCATTCATAGAGCTGACTCCGGTTTTTCATCGGGTAAGTGAACATGAATCGGGAGTAGGTATCAATAAAGATCACATAGTAACGACAACCAGTAAGGCTAGGCACAGGCAAAGGACCACAAATGCCTGTATAAACATTTTCTAATTGTGCTGTGGCACGTTCAACTTCTCTATTGCAATAGAATTGTGAGCAGTGTGACTTCGCTAACGTGCATGCCGTACATAAGAACGGCTCCTTCGGGTTTACAAACGCAGTGCCATCGAGTCCACGGATGGCTTGGCTCTTAGATAGAACATGCAAGATGCGAACGTTAGGATACCCAAGACGTTTGTGTAAAAGCAGAAAAGAACGTTGCTTACCCGACGTGGCAATGTGTGCCAATGCGTGTCCGGCAGGTTTGGCCTAGAACTGATACAGATCCGTGTCGCATGCCAATGGTGCCTTAACGTTAACGCGCTGATCGGTCTGCATTGCACACAGCTTGAGATCGAAATTGAAGCGAAAATCGTGCTTCACTCCAGCCGGAATCGATAAGAGGCTGAACTTCAACTTCGGAGCGTAGAGCACTCCATGAAGGGTTAGTGTCTTCGAGTTGCCTTTGGAGTGAATAACGTCCAGCTCAACGCGTCCGACACCTTCAATTGGGATCTGGTTCTTTCCGCTGACAGTGATGGATCCACCACTCGCAGAGATATCAGAGAACCACTGGGCTTCGTGCGTTACGTGGCGCGTACATTCAGAGTCAATGGTCCACGTGATGTCCATTTCGACATTCGCCTGAGACGTTTGGGCTTAATGGTGGGTTGATGGTAGTAGCGACCGCGATCAAGCCGGTCTCGTGGCGCTCTTGACGGTATACCTTGCGCTTGTCGCTTGAGTCGGAGTCATCACCATCAGAGGCGCAACCACGTTTCTTGCGTTGGTCGTATCTGCGAGACTTGTCACGATTGCCGTTTCTTCCATTGCGACCACCATCGTTGTTACGCTTGTCCTTCTTCTCGTTGTTGTTTTCCCCGTTGCGCCCACGATTTCGGCTCTTCGTGTTGCGATATGGGTGGTCGCGCTTGGAGTTGCCTTTGAATGCAAAGTTTGCGGGCAGCACAGTTCCAGCTTTCACACGGCCATCCCGAAGGTCCTTTTGGAGGCCTCGGCAGAAGCGGATATTGTGGCGAGGGCGGTTGCAGTACGAGCAGACATTGTTGTCGTACTCGGTCCGAGGTGCTGGAGGTCCATTAGCCATGAGCGCACGCTCTTTCTTGGTAGCGTTCGACTTGGGGGTTCCTTTCGACAACGTGTAGCCCTCCTGCGCTTGAATGGCACGGACCTTGCCTTCAATGCTCTGCTTTAGGTCTTCGTACGGGATATACTTCCGTCGACCCTTCCAGATGCGGAGATCGTCTTTCTACGACTTGGGCATGGAGTGGAATAGGTATATAGACTTCTGTCCCTCCGTCATCACCGATTCGGTGGCCTCGGACGCGGCTTTCGTCGCGTTCTCGAGCTTGAGGAAGAACTCAGTGAGGTCGGAGCCCTCCTCGTACTTGATCTCCATCAAGTAGTGCTGGATAAAGAAGGGGTCGCCATGGAAGGCTGCTCCCTCGTACTTCTCGCAGATAAACGTGAAGATCTCGTAGGACGTGTACAGATTCTTAACCAGACGAACGTGAGTGTTGTCCATGGTCTTCATCAAAAATGCCTTGGTCTTGGCTTCCTGGTGGCGACGCTCGCGCTGGTTCAAGGGCTGAGGCTTCACCTTGGGCACGCGCTTGCGCTCTTGGCCCACTTGGCGGCGGTTGAACGGCCGAATCTCGGGCAGGTCCTTCCGCTTGATAGAAGTGTCGGATTCATCGCCAGAGTCCTCATCGGAACCGGATGGTGGCTTGAGTTCATCGTCACTTTCTTCATAGTCGATAGCGTCGGAGTCGACGTCGGCAGGCTTGGCTGATTTGGGGTCGACGTCGACATCAGACATGTCGCTTCTGCTGTCCTCGCTCTCATTCTCGGAAACACCGTCGTAGTCGACCTTCTTCACGTAGCCGAGGAGGTGTTTGCCATCGAGTGCTACGCACACGCGAGTCTTCCACACGTCGAAGTTCTCGGCGCCGATAGGTCGGGGGAAGTCGTCGTTGGAGGCTTTGCTTGGGCTCATAACCTGTGGAAAGGTGAGGGGGAAGCTTACTTGTGAGATAGTGTCAAACGACGAAGTGGTAGATTTAGCAGTTAGAGTTCCTGGTGTGTGCACCCCCTACTGGCAGAACTGTTGATTCTGCCATGTCTGTACTAATAAATACTATCACTATAGTGGAATCCATAGTTATCTACTTAAAGAGGGTGGTACATAATATAGTATGACAAAGATCATACCGCAACAGTCACGACATCGGGACTGTTGAGGATTGTAGCAATGGAGCACGTATTCTTTAGATAGTGAATAATAGGCATGACATCAACGAGTGAATTGTTGACTCAACTATCAATTATAACAGCGTAAATAGCGGTACTGCCAGTAACCCGGTCCCAAGAGGTGGTTGAAGAGCAATCCCGTAGCAAGCAGTTTGTACCGAAATACCAATTATTAATTGCAAGCGGATCCTAGAGACTGAAATCATTGAGTATCGCTGGTCTAGAATTTAAGGTTGAAGGAAGAAAACATGTTATTTCAAAGAGCAACTCTAAATTCCAGTGCTAGTGCCTTTAGTACTTGTAAAATATCACGATTCACTCTTTCCACTGATTCATTTTTCCACGGAGAGTAGGCTAGAACAAATTCCTGTCGCCCTTTTAATCGGCGGTTTAATTCGGCGACCACCTTGTTTTTGAAGTGTGATCCCGAGTCGCTGACCCTACATGTACTAGTCCAATATGGCGGTAGCGGCCACCTCTGACTTGGGCTGTCACAAGCCACCATATCGACAAAATGAGTAGCCTCATCCTTCATGACTACCACATAGCGAGAAGTGCCAAAGGAATCTCCCAAAGTTCGGAAATCCCAGTGCAAAGTAGAGTTTCGTTCAAAAGTACAATGCGTCTCACTGAATGGGCGAGGAATCACTACCCCTCCCTTCACGTGTAGGCAGAGTTGGCATTTCTTACAGAAATCTCGCACAATCCCGTTGGGACCGTCAATAACGAACACTCTGCGAATATGGTTTTCCATTACGTTCACGACGCGGTGACCATGTTGGCCATAATAAGCGATAATCATCAGTCGTTGGACCAACTCGCTCGTGTGGTGCTGCCATTGCAGCAGCTACTAACAGAAGCGCTCCAGGGGAAAAGTAGAATGCTGTCATTTCAGTTTTTCCATTTCTATATGGAAAAATTTATGCATGAGGCATACACTAAGCGCGAAGTATACGCGCGTCGATGGAGGGACGAAGGACATGATCTGACTGAATACGCGCGAGGAAAACTAGAGAAGGCCATTACTGAATCGTCATTTTGCACTGTTGTACCGAGTGATAATCACACCGTGTACGTTTATGACACTCGTGTGCGACCAGTTCGCAATCGAGCTGTGAACACCGAAGCGCGTATCTGTACTTGCACCATATTTGATCAATATGGTATCCCATGCAAGCATTTCATTACAGCATTAGACTTTTTCGATCGGTCTACTGAGCTATTTTCTGCAGTCGATGACTGTTTCAAAATCGCTGTCTACTCTGCTCTGTATGGAGCTGATGTTGGCTCCGGGATCCAGCTAGTTCTTAATGAAGAACTAACCAACAATCTTCAGCATCGTCCACCGAAGGTGAGCTCAAAGCCTGGGAGGAAGAAGGAGAGACGACTGCCCAGCAAAGGGGACATCACCAGGAAAGTCGGTAAGGTGAAGCGAACATGTTCATGTTCAAACTGTGGCCAAAGTGGCCACAACAGGCGGAGCTGCCCAACGCGGAAAGTTTGATCTAGAGGTTGGCAAGAATAGCATCCTGGATGTTTGAAAATACACGTTTGCTTGTCTGAAGTCAGTGTGCGCATGTGTGTTGTTGACTCCCTTAGTGTGCAGGCTGGCGAAGGGCTCTCCGAAGGGACTCCGCGTTTTGCGACAAAGATTCCAGGAACTCCGCTTTTTGCAACAAAGAGTTGCAAATGCAAAAAAGTTTGGGATAACTCCGCGTTTTGCAAAAAAACCCATGTTTACTCTGCAAGCATGTAAAGGGTGGGAAGCTCAATCAACGACCATGGAGCGATCCGGCCGAAGTTGCAGATCGCAATGAAGTGCTCCATATGGATTTCTTGAGTATGGGAGAAACATACAACTCTACTCGATACTTGTTGGTTCTGAAGGACGAATTGACACATTTCTGCGAGTTGATAGCCTGCGACTCAGCTTGCAGTGAAATGGCTGCCGCCGTAGTATTAGACTGGGCAAAGAGATTTGGTTTGCCGGCTGCCTGGATGTCTGATCAGTGCAGCCATTTCAAGAATCAAGTCCTGGAGGAGTTGAGCCGTAGGGTAGGCATTTAGCAAAGGTTTGCATCTGTCGACACACCATGGGTGAACGGAACGGAGGAGAGATTAAATCGAGATATACTGCAAGTGTTTCGAGCTCTACTCATGTAGTGGAAGTTAGACACCAAGAACTGGGAGTATGTTCTCCCAGTGGTCCAGCACAATCTTAATAACTCGCCAGTATCATCACTTGCTAACAAAGCTCCGGTGGAGCTATTCACAGGTCTGCCTACAACTACACAACTAGACGTACTGCTCCAACCAGGACAATCAGCAGCCGCATCTCGTCTTAAGACTGTGGACATGGGGCATGGCGGTCCGCCTTTGGAGAAGTTGCGTAAGTCTTTTCACGAGATGCATGGACTGGTAAAGGATCGTAAGGAGCGACAACGGTTCTATCAGATAGCCGCGATAAAAGACCACCAATGCAACTTCACAGTCCGTGACTACGTGTTGTGGTTACGTGTCGATGAGCAACTTAACGACAATAAGTTGATGGTCCGTTGGGTGGGACCTTTCCGCATTGTTGAGGTTCTCTCTCACTCTATTGTTATTGATCACCAGTTGACTGGTCATCATCATGATGTGCACGGTACGCGTCTCAAATTCTACGAAGACTCGAGGCTTGATGTGACGGAGGAAGTTTTGGACCATTTTTCACACCAAGGCATTCTCTTAGTCGTAGCCGAGCAGCTTGAACATCGGTTCAACACCACAACAAAGCCCTGGGAAGTACTGGTTTCGTGGCAAGGCCTACAGGCTTTTGAGAATTCATGGTAACCATTAGATTCGCTGTTCCATGACATACCAAAGATGGTGCAAGAATATGCTGCTACTACAGGAGATGCCGGGTTCAGCGGCCTCTTTGCTGATTAATGTGAGCCTCTCGTTGTTACTTTGGGGGCACGGTGGAGCTGAGGTGAAAAGGAAGCAAAGCTTCGAGGCTAATGACAGCATTACAGCTAGTATCTCAGCTGGTATCTAAGACCCCAGACGTAATGAGCTCATTATGGATTCTCGTAATGAGGTGCTTACATGCAGTGAAATATTTAGTATGGATATCGTGGATGCCCTACAGAGGGCTTCCCTGTGTAAGGCGGCTCGTGTGAGCTAGCAAGAATACAACATTGATCAATTTGCTTCTTAAAGCACCGGTCGTATCATACCCGGTCGTCTTTTTGTTGTGCGGCTGGTGTTGCTTCGCCGGACGTGGAATGCTCCACGTAGGTAATGACGGGAGCCGGCGCGCCGCACACCGCCGCGCTATGTCCAGGCTTCCGCCACCGGAAGCAAACCATCGGACGGTCGTATCGGCTGCGACCACTGCTGACGCTGCGACGCCTAAACGGCGTCGATCTCCATCGGTTCAGGACTCGACTGACGAGCCTGTGTGGAGGTTGGCCTTGCGTACGACGATGCCACCAAGTAGACCTCGCGTAACGCGAGGGCGAACACTTCTTCCAGAGTCGCGGGCTCAGCCTGCGTAAGGTAGAATTGTGTCATGCCTTTGCGCATCCCGGATACGAAGACATAGACTTGGGACGCCATGCCGACCTGCTTCGTGACAATGCACGAAGCGAGATGGCGTGCTTTCTGGACATAGTCTCGCATGGACATCTTGCCTTGCTGGAGGGCGTAGAACGTCGTCCGAACGCGTGGCTCGTGTTGTGGTGATTCAAATGCGAGACGAAGGTCACTGTGGAGTGTCTCCAGAGTCGGGAATGCGTGTTAGTCGACGACGAGTTTGCCGAGGGTCCATTCCTTGGCCTTGCCGGAGAGACAGGATAGCAGGAAGTTCACTTTGGTTGACGGCGCCTCGAGGCGATCGCGATATCAATCCATCTGAACCAGCGGTTCAGAGGAAAACGATCTGGACCCGTCCCAAAATATGAAGAAGTCTCCATTGTCACGGCGTCGTTCCGTGAGGGTTGCGAGGGAGTTGATACTCACCGCTTTGCCTCGGCGACTCGCGGACCATGGACTGTTGAATGGCTTGGCGATGCTGGCCAGGCGTCGCTGAACTCAGCAGCGACGTGACGACCACTTCTCCTGACACTTCCGCACGGCGGTGGAGTGCCTTCCAGTCGATTGACGTGAGATGGGGCAAGGCTGCATGCTCCAGCGTCATGGCTGGAGGTCCAGCGAGCTGGTTCTCACTCATCTCGAACTTCGTCATGTGAAGGACTACAAAGTGCTACCAGGTGTAACGGACCTGGTGTATGTCAGTCACTGGCTTACACCTAGCTGTCGAGGAAGCGTCTTGTTATCAGTAAGACTGAGAACTAAGTATTAAGTCCGAGGTAAATTCTACTCTAGTGTATTATTAGACCAGGGAACGAGCCCTTAAAACTAATGTGAACCACTCAAATAAATGTCGACAGCTGATTGGCTGAAAGTGGGGGCTGGCTCCCCCACCTTTCAGCCAATCAGCGGATGACGAGTCAGCACACGCTAGTCGTGTGCCGACCAATCCTACTTATGTAATATCAGAAAGATGTCTAGCTACTTATGTAAATGGAGGGCCCATTGCATTCACGGAGGTCTGGTCCCTGCCTTCGCTTTCACGCAAAGCATCGGCATACTTGTCGCAATTCCATGCGACCGTCTGGCGTCGAGCAAAGTAAGTCGACACCCCAGAATCAATCAGGATTCTGAAGGGATCTCCATATCCCCGTACACTCGCGTGTACCATGAGCAATCCGCCGTTGCTCTTCCTCGTCTCGAGAGCACCCAGGCTCTCCAGAGCTAAATCTCCATGGCGTGCGCCGTCCGCACTCCTAGCATGGGGACTTAGATCTTCCCCAGTAGGACGCCGCGCCCCTACTGGTGACCCCAGTTCCCCTGGCTCTTGGGTCGTGGCTTCTGCCACAGGCCCCTCGAGTCCCTAGGTTTGTAAGGGAACTTCCTTTGCCCTCCCGCAGGGCAGGCACGTTGCATGTGCCCGAGCTTCCCACATCCGTAGCAACGGATGGGGTTCTGTACGGGCGTATCCAGTTCCATGGGTACCGGCCCTGTGCTTGCTCCTGTTGCTGGAGCTCCCTGCACTGCGCCTGTTGATGCATTGTGGCCTTGCCACACCGACGTAGGAGTACGAGCCTGTCTGTGTCTTTACTCCTCTTGGAGGGCGAACTGGATCATCTCAGCCGCGGGGGCCTGCAGCCGCTGTACGTGAGCGATAAGCCCTCGCTCGTACGTGTCGAACGCCTCGATGCGTTCGACCTGCTCGGCCGGCGTAGCAGCCGCCAAGCTTCGGAGGGCATCTCCTCCGAAGATGCCCACCATCCCCCGGACCGACTCTAACTAAGAGTTGGTCAAATGAGGGAACTCCCCTCTATCCATCTTGGCTTACCTTGTAAGAGCAACAGAGGATTCGGGTAGTCAATCTACCCGCGTAGGCGTGAATTGACTACAAGTACTACCAAATGTGACAGGGTCACAAGAGCACCTTGCCTGAGGAAGCGTGCTATGAAAAGTATACAAACTCTAAGTGAACGGTGGTTCACTAGTCCCTGGTCTTAGGGGACTTAATAGTCAGTTTAGGGTAGATTTAAGACTGAATTATTTATGGTTAATTAGATCATTTAGCTTGTAATACTAATTACTAGTTAACTATAATTTGTTCCTATATATGCATATAAAAGTAGGTCAAATACTGTTGGTTGGCCCTCAGCCACCCGGCCTACGTGGCAGCGGTTTGGCCGACATCACTTATGACAGAGTGTTCACAAAACGAATACTCTCAGAAGTGTATCTACTTCTAGAGGCGGTACCCTATCTGGCCACTCACGTAACCCCGTTACATTGAAATTGTTGAAGAAACTCTGCACGATTAGTGGACTAAATAACATTTATATTTTGAAATCAGGATAATGTGTAGTGGAGCTTGCGCAGCGAGCGGGACGGTGGTAGTTAAAGCGAACTGATAGAAGGTGAAGATAGAACTAGCTCTGTGTCTTGATACGCAAAATGGAGAGTAAGATTAGAAAGCTACGACTACCTCCGTCTGAACTGGTCGGCGCTCTCGCCTGATCGTAGAATCTGCAGATCCTACATATCTTCTTTTCAACACTCCTCCTCGCCGACGATTTCAGCGAGTTTCCTACAACTTCAATGTAGTCCGACTCGAGCCCGCAACTCAAGCATTCTCGGCGCACTCACCGCCTTTGTCAGCACGTCAGCTGGCATTTCCTTGGTCTCCAAATACTAGACCCGCAGCATGCCGCGCTGCACGTAATCCCTGACGAACCTGATACGCACGTCAATGTGCTTCGCCTTGCCTGACGTCTGATCTCCTTCAAGCTGCTTCAGCGCGGCTTGATTGTTCACGCGTAGCATCATCGGCACATCCAGCATCACCCTCATCTCCCTCAGAAGCTCCCATACTTCAAGCTATTCCTGCGCCACCACGGACGCGGCGGTGTACTCAGCTTCCATCGTGGAAAGCGAGACACCGCCCTGCTTTTTTGCAGACCCAACGGACGGTCATACCATCGACAGTCACGAGTCCTCCAGTGGTCGACTTCCTGTCGGCTTTGTCAGCAGCAGAGTCTGCATCGCTGTATCCAACCACGCGCAGTGGCTGGTCCACATCGCCGTCGCCTCTCATGCGCAGCTTCAGCGACTTCGTTCCAGCTAGATAGCGCAGGACGCGCTTAGCTAACTTCCAATCTGAGGCTGTTGGTACATGCGTCCTTTGCGTCGCCTTGTGAACGGCAAACGCAATATCTGGCCTGGTGCAGCGACTGATCCAGAGCAAACTTCCGACTAGAGACTGGAAATCCTTCACTGTCACATCCCCAGCACCTCCGTCGACGGGCAGTAGCTCCGTCGACGCATCGTGAGCTTCGTTCCAGTCTTCGCCAATAGGTACGCGCACTGCATGCCCTTTTTCCAACCCGTACGCCTGTAGCAACTCATCGATGGTTACCTCCTGATCCAGGTCGTACCCGTTTTCATCGCTGTAGCCGAACCTCATGCCAAGGAACTTGCGAGCGCATCCCAAGTCCTTGATCTCCAGCGACTTCAGCTCTTCAAAGAAAACATCCACCGCATGCTGCTGTGTTCCCGTCACGAGTAGGTCATCTACGTAGACCCCACGATAATTAGCACTCCCGCTTTGTATCTGTAGTACACGCACATGTCTACGAGGCTCTGGTGGAAGCCAATCTCCATGATCTTCGAGTACAGCAGCTTGCTCCAGAGTCGACCGGCTTGTTTCAGCCCGTACACCGCCTTCTTCAGCTCTAGCACTACCTCAGCGTCAGTCTCCACGCCGAGTTCTTTCAAGATTTCCTCGGGGATCGTCATTCCTTGCCGTACACGCATGTAAATCCGCAACTCTTCTTCCTTGTCCGCCTTCACGTAGGCGTTGGGCACGCCCCCATGCTTGGCTGGCACGCCCCATTTCCTAACAAGTACCAGTATTAGCTTTACGCTCGTCATATCGATGACAGCAGCGAATGTCACGCTGTAATTGACTCCGAATTCCTGCTCGTTGCCGCAGGCTACAAGTCGAGCCTTGAGTCGCTCAATCAGTCCTTCTGCGTCCAGCTTCGTCTTGAAGACCCACTTCGAGTGTAAGGCGCACTCGCCCTTCGGCAGTCGTACCACCTCCCAAACTCCATTCGCCTCCAGCGCCATGAGATCTTTCAAGATGGCCTTTAACTAGGCAGCCTTGAGTCGGCTCCGCATGGCCTCGTTATAGTTCCTGGGGTCGCGCGCCAGCACATTGTTCACAACATTTCCTGCAGCCCTATCCTGCTGCTCGGTCTTGACCGACTTAGATCCTGCAGCTCTCGCAACTGAGCGAGTCACATGTCTCTCCCTCGTCCAAACTTTCTTCTTCCTGGAGCTCATCTTGCCCCCTTCCTGCGGCCTTTCGTGCCGCTCTCCTTAACAGTGCTGTTTTGGTCCATGACTCCGCCGCCCTGTCTTCTAGACTACTTCTCAGCCCCAGCTTCCCCTTCGTCCTGGTACAGTTCCTGCACTTGCAAGTTCTGCGTCTTGTTCAGGGTTTCGATGCTCCGCACGTGCTGCGACGTCACCACCTTCTTGTCCTTGGGCAAGAACACTCTGTATCCCTTTACCTCTTCGCCGATGCCGATAATCATGCCTTGTTGGGCCCTTAGCGAGAAGTTCTTGTTGCTGGGGTCTCTGTAGACCGTACACGGCGACCCGAAAACCACTATCTTGCCTCGCTGAGGTGTCTGCTTCGTCAACACCTTCTGTGGCGAAGCACGTCCTGGGTTTGCGTTTGTCGGCGCCTGATTGAGGATATAGGCCGCGTACTGCACCGCACCTCCCCAAAAGCTCAAAGGAAGCCCACATGAAAACACCATACAGTGTGCCATGTTCATCACGGTGCGATGCATGCGCTCTGCTTTTCCGTTGCTGGCCTGGTTGTTGGCTTCGCTCCGCTGTCTCGCAACGCCAGTGGTCTTACAGAACAGGTCTACATTTTGGTATTCCCTGCCCGAATCCGTCCTCAGCACGCGAATTTTACAGTCAAATTCCTTCTCGAAGAACTTCAAGAAGTGTTCAAACTCGCCAAGAACACCCTCACGTAGTTGCTCTTGTGATCAACAAAGTTGATCATGTACCGGTTTCCCAGATGATCTCTAGGGGTCATCGGCCCTTTCAGGTCCGAGCATATCACGCCACCAATGCGGTCTATGGGCGAGTGCGCACCACTGTCCTTCTGTGGTTGCCTCCCTTTGCTCTGTTTGCCTTCTGCGCAAGTCAGGCAGTTCACGCGCTTGTGGTATGTGAGCGCGATACCAGAGCTTGGGCCCCGTGCAAACCTCTCCACCGAGTCGTAGTTCAAGTGACCCAGCCGCTTGTGGAATTCCACGAGCGTTCCTTGCTGCCATCCCTGGTTCCCTCATCGCCCCCGTGAGCCTCTCCCTCCAGCGCAGCCATAATGACCTCAGCCGGGGGGCCTGCAGTTTCACGACTGTTGCTTCCACCACCAGCACCTTCTTCCGGAGGTCGACGTCGAACACCACTCGCCCTCCGTCCTTGGCCGCTAAGACACGCTGTCCACCTCGGTGCGCCAGCGTATACCCCATCATGTCGAGAGTGCCGTAAGACAGCAAATTGTGCGCTAAGTTCGCCGCGTAGTACACTATCGTGAGCTTCAGAATCTGTTTCTTTCTGCAAGCCTTGATGCGCAACGTGAGCGTACCCTTCGTCGTGATGTTGAGCGGGTCTCCGATCGGCTGCGTGCACGAGTCCACGTGCGGCACCAAATCCTCGAGCCATGATTGGTCGTTCACTAAGTGGCGACTGGAGCCGCTGTCCAATATCCAATCTCTGCCAGGCTCAATGAAGGCATCACTCACTGGAAGTGTGAGGTCTGGCTGGCCTCGTTCACCCTTATCCAGGCACGCAGCCCTCAAGTGTCCAACCTGTCCGCACTTATGACACCGGCGAGTTTCCTTCCTTCCACGCTCACTAACGACTCCGACGAGCTCCTGTCCAAGATTATTCTTCTTCCGTTCGATCTCCCATGCTTGAGCAAAGTGGGCGAGCTCCTCAGCGTGTGCCAAGTAGCCCGTACGCGTGCTGTCGGCCTTGGCCATGAACACCGTCCTCAGATCCGCCGAGGCATACTGCACAACGTTGTTCAGCACCAAATAGTCTACGCCTCCACCGGTCGCCTCCGACACTGCCACCAAATACATGTAGTGCTCTGGCCACGTCCTCTTCGGGTCCTTCGGGGCCGTAAACAGCTGTATCGCATGCGCGGGCGTTATGTTGGTCTTAAAGGTCTCTAGCATCTTCTCCATGACGTACTGTAGCGTCGGCATCTGGTACCACCACGTCTCCACCTGCCGGTTGTAGTATCTCTCAGCTGTCCCCGTCAGGTAATTCCCGAGCAAGTCGATCTTGACGTACTCCGTCCACGTGAACCCGCAGGCTGCCTATCTGCCTCTCGAAGCGCTTGCCCCACTCCAGGAATCCGAATCCGAGCCCCACGTAGGGTTCCTTGCCGTTGAAGGGCCGGATGGCCAGTTTCTTTTGGCGCGCGTCAGGGTAGTCGATGCCGTCCTGCCCATGTCCGCCTTGCCCTTGTCCATGACCGGGATGACCTTGGCGTGGTGAGTGATCTGGAGGTACACCATGGGCTGCTCCTGCTTGCTGTGCTTGCTGCGCAGCGTAGAGGTGCTGCAGCCGGGAAAGTGGCACGTTGTGATCTTGATGTTGGGCTGTAAAGTACTGGTGAACCGGTTCCACTCTTCGCGGCGCCGTCATCTTTGGCGGTGACCTTGGCGGTCCCGCCAGTGAGTCGATGTGCATGCGCACGTCCATCCCCATGCGTGAGGCGAACGGGCTTGCGGGGGGAGTCATGAACGTGTCGACCCTCAAGTCGTTCTTCTTCGCCGCCAGCGTCTTTTCCATCTTGGAGTTTGACTCCTCTAGCTTATCCATCCGCGTGGCCATGGCGCGCAGCAGCGCCATCATCTCCGTGTCTTGCCCTCCACTCTTGCCCCCACCGCCAGCGTTCTTGGCGTCGGGAGCGGTGCCACTGCACCTTTCGCGAGTTGCAGCGTGGCTCCCCACTTCACCGCCGTCGTCCATCCCGATCTTGGTTTGAGCGACGTCAGCCGCCGGCACGGGCGTCTTCTGCTCGAGCTCGGCGGTATCAGAGGCTGCGTCCATTTGGGCTCAAAACCTGTTAGAAGGTGAAGATAGAACTAGCTCTATGTCTTAATACGCAAAATGGAGAGTAAGATTAGAAAGCTACGACTACCTCCGTCTGAACTGGTCGGCGCTCTCGCCTAATCGTAGAATCGATAGATCCTACATATCTTCTTTTCAACACTAACATTTATTCGATGGCCAAAATATACAGTAGTGTAGCGAGTACCAACCAACCATTAACCTCCGCCGCGTAGCGCGGCACTCGGCTAGTGAGCATGATCAAGGTCGAACGATGAGCACAGATTTTTAATGTTCGACTCCTCCTATTGTACACATTTGATTCAATACTTAAATCATTAAAAACTTTACAAATTTCTATGTTGGATATCTAGGAAAGGTGAATGACATCCGTCTTGCAAAATATTCCCCATATCTAAAGAAGGAAGCTTCCAGCGGACTGAAATTGGCAACTAGAGCTTTTCAATGATACAATGCACTGTGATAGGGTTAAAACAGACGGCTCAAGTGGATTCTCGCGACTGATCAATCCCATTTTCACGACTTACTTGCCAGGACCCCCTGTTAATAAGCTACTTTTAATAATTCATAGCTATGAAGCAGGTTTTGAGCTTCTGTCGGAAAGATTTCTCTATTCATAGTGATGACTGAAACCTCCTAGCATGTTGATTAGATCTTGCACTGCGTCGATTGCGCCGTAATAATTTTTGAATTCATATCGAGTTACTGCCGATGTAGTAAATGACTAATTACTTCACTTGTTTGGCATGAATTGGGTCGCTTTTCCTGTAAACAGTGGTGTTCTACTCAAAATTTCCGAGGCAATATAAACCCGATTTGGTAAGTTTGGTCGTAATGCGGAATGCAACGCATTCCTGTGTTTTGGCTGTGAAATCCAGTTCTCTTATGTGGCATAACCCTGTAAAACCGCTCGAAAGCCTGGAGATATTTTGAGGTCAAAGTATCATTACTGTTCCTTTCAAATAGCATAGGTTTTGTCATAATATAACCTTCATAAATGAAAAGGTTGAAGTTGCAATGTTGCATGTTTGTCGCGCCATCTGTTTCTCAAAAGTGGGTGCGGTCGAAATTCGTCGGGTAACGCGATCACTTGCTTGCATTTCGTGTTTGTATGCTGAATCCATTTCTGGTGGTGCACACCAACCTTGAATTGTCACGCTTTATGGTTGGCTCGTTCTGACGCCCACGTCAGCAACTCTCTCCCCGATCGCCACCTCACTTCCACATTTCCCCTCGCTCGAGGACCTTCACTCTGCACTCTACGCTCGGCGCCACCACCGACCAAGAAACATGCGTGCCGCCATGCAGCTCTCCCGTCGTTTGCGCTCGCCTACCACGCGTCTCTTACGCTCGCAGTCCACTGTCGCAGCGCCAGCTTCGCTCGCAGCGTCGTGGGATCGCCCGTTCCCCTCCATTCTGGTGCGTTTCCCTTAAGCTGCTTCATGCAATGCCGTGTACTAACTAAAGTGGTGTACAGGTTTCGGCTGATGGTGTCACAGCCCAGGGATCGTTCGCGGAGGCGCAGGCCAACTACTTGAAGCCTGACATGGAGGTGGTCAAGGAGCTGGATGCGTTGCTCCACGAAAAGAAGATGGGTATCGTTGCGCACTTCTACATGGACCCGGAGCTGCAGGGCATCTTATCGTCGCTCTCGTGGCCACACACATTCATCGCTGATTCGCTGGCCATGGGCGAGGCGGCAGCTAAGATGGCCAAGAAGGGCATCCAGTCGGTGGCCGTTTTGGGTGTAGATTTCATGTCGGAGAGCGTACGCGCAAACTTGGACTCGAACGGGTTCGAGCACATCCCGGTGTATCGCTTGGCAGAGCAGAAGATCGGCTGCAGTCTGGCCGAGTCGGCTGAGAAACAGGCATACCTCGCGTACCTGCAGAAGGCTGCCAAGACTCCCAATAGTCTGCACATCGTGTACATCAACACGTCGCTGCGTAGCAAGGCCTTTGCGCATGATCTAGTACCAACGATTACCTGCACGTCCTCGAATGTGGTGCAGACTGTATTGCAGGCTGTCGCACAGGTGCCAGACATTAATGTCTGGTATGGACCCGACACGTACATGGGCGAGAACCTTCAGCAGATGTTCGAGCACATTGCACTGCTTCCGGATGAGAAGATCCGCCAAATCCACCCGCAGCACAACCGCAAGACTATTGCGCAGCTACTAGAACGCTTTGACTTTTTCAAGGAGGGCAACTGCGTTGTTCATCACATGTTCGGAGACAAGGTGACGCAGCGTGTTCGTGATGAGTACAGCCATGCCTACCACACAGCGCATTTTGAGGTACCTGGTGAGATGTTCACGCTGGCAATGGAGGCGCAGAACGAGGGCCGCGGCGTCGTGGGCTCAACATCCAATATCCTGAACTTCATCAAAGCCAAGACGGCCGAAGCTGTCAAGAACCAGTCTGGAGAGAAGCTGAGCTTCGTGCTGGGTACGGAGGCCGGCATGATCACGGCCATCGTGCGCGGTGTGCAGGAGACGCTTAATGCACAGCAGGGTGGCATTAAACCGGAGGTAGAAATTATCTTCCCTGTGTCAGCCGATGCTGTTGCTACGGAAGGCGAGGAGCTGGTGCCTGGTGTTGCTGGCGGGGAAGGATGCTCGACTGCTGGTGGCTGTGCTACGTGTCCGTTCATGAAGATGAATGACATCGATGCTTTGTTCCGCGTAGTGGGAGGTGTGTCAGCAAATGCAAACGGCTCCGATCCACTGGCGAACTTTTACCCTCAGAAGTACAGCGAGCTCATTCATGGCAAGACCGTCACTGACGTAGGTGTGCAGCCCATTCTGCACATGAAGGCGTTCATGGACGGACAGAAGTTCTCGGACGAGCTAGTAAAGGATATTCAGACGCGGACACCAGGCATGGGTTGCCCAGGTTCTAACTGAGCGTAGTCTAGCACTAAAGATGTCATTGAATTTTGTTTTAGCTTTTTACAGACGTGAGTGGAATGTGTCCTCAGACAACAGCTAACATGTCCACCGTGATGAATGTTTTATTTTGAAAAAATGGCAAAAAGTCCAAAAAGTAGCAAATCAAACGTAACGGCTTCTGTTTGGAGTCGGGCATCATGGACGACTCCGATGCCACCTTCACTTCCTTCTCTTCCTCCGTCTATAGCCGTCGAGCCACTATTGAAAAGCGGAGCAAGAGACCAGGTAAATCGGCGTTGGGCGTCGCAGTGGACAGCTATCTCGTGTCTCCAAGTCCCTCCACAGCTTCGAGTCTTTATAAATCCGCACGAAAGCTCACAGCACACAACGAGTTCTTTCCTGTAAATCACACGACATTATGTTTACAGCTATTGGATACATTAGCAGAGCATCTTCTCACTGTTGTAGCGTCAAACAAGGCATCAGATGCTCAGGACGAGGCGTGTACTCAGTACTCGCAGCCGACACAGACTCAGCAGACCTCAGAGGATTCCCTCCAGTTACTGGAGCTTTGTTATCTGTTTGCAAGGAAAACTGCAATTGGATATCCGTCCCATGCTCTATGTAAGCTGTTGCAGTGGCTGGTGGAAAGTATCTCCGTGTCTGCGATAGGAAATGGTTGCGAAAACGACACAGGACTGAAGCTGCAGCTTCTTGTGCTGGCCGAAATGATCAAGATTAGCGCTGGTGTTAAGATCTACGCCAAGGAGATGAAAAAGATCAAGGACTTCTATCGCTCGTTGACGATCTTACTCAACAGCACCGAGGACCCAGAACTGTTAGTGTTCAGCATGGCTATCCTGGCACGTCTTGTGCTTTCAGAGTCGATGGGGAGCAAGCTTTTCAGTGAAAAAAATGTGGATCAAGCATTTGCACTAGTTTTTTCTGTGCTGGACGGATCCTGTCATGATAATACTGACGAAAGCATGTCGGACTCGACCACAATTCTGGATCGACGTTCTTTGTTGCAGATAGTGAGTGTAGATTTATTGTGCGACCTTGCCGACCGCCAAGAAATTCTCGAGCTACTGGAAAAGCACCCAAAGGTTTCACCTACTATTGATACCAGTTTCATGACGATCAATTTGAATGGCGAAGCTGAGCAGATTCTAGTTGCAGCTCATTTCCTGTCCTCCATCGTTCAGCTCAGTCATGTGTTCCGAAAAATGGTGATTAAAAGCTTGTCCGATCAAGATGTTCTCTACCGTGTTTTGCAAGGAACTCTTCATCCATCCAAGCTGGCGGCAACAACTACCACGCAACTAATTTTGAAGGTGACTGGGGACGATATTCGCTCAATTCGAAGCCTTTTAGATTCTTCAGCGAATGTAGAGCGGTTAAACCCTATCGTTACAGGAATGATACGGTGCATCACTGATACCACCTCCATTGTGCAAAGTGCTGAAGACAACGAGGCACTAAGCAACTCTGACGAGTATCTTCATAGCGTGGAGGTATGCCACCTTCTTGCCAAACTGAGCGAATTATCTGGGATACGCTCCCTCTGCGTCGAAAATATCAGTCTGAACCAGGTGGGTTATGAGGAATTGTTGTGTTTCGTGGGTCATTGTATATTATTTACCATCATCTTGCTGACAGAGCGCAACACTGATCCAAGTCGAGTCAGCTCTAATCAGCTCTGTCGAGCCTCAAGACCTGATACGCTTTCACCCTCGACTGTCTATTCACCTGGTGGTACGGATGGATTGCTGTAGGGTTATAGTCGTTCCTGTTCCTTCACATTAACTCGTTTTTCGACACTGTTTACGATTCCAGAATCTTCTTTCAAGTCTGATCTCCGACGAGAATATGGTCGATAAAAACAAGCGCACACTGAGCCAATTTTTTCAGACGTCTGAAGTTTCGGCAGTGCTCGGAGCTGCACTGTTCAATCGAAACGACAAAGACGTAGTGGTAGAGACGTTATTGCTGCTTAGCCAATTCCTTATTAGCTCTGGGAACAAACGGTTCCATGCTTTTGGATTGGCTGAAGGAATCGTTGGCTTTAGCCAACGTGTTGGAGATGCAAGTGACAGTTTGCAGTCGAACATTGATGCGCTCCAGGCAAATGCTGAGGTTAGTGCTAAGACAGTGGAGAAACTCCAGGGTGAGATGCAGCAAATGCTGCATCTTCAGGATGACCTCAAGGCACAGCAAGATCAAGCATTGAAAGACATCGGAGTCAAGTTTGCTGAACAGATTCGTCAAAAAGATGATGCGATGCAGAAAATGCGTGACGCATACGAAGAAAAACTCCGCGAAGTTACGATGCAGTGTGAGAGCATGGGACAGCACATGAACAAGAACATCAGTGCACTCCAGCAGCGTGAATCACTTCTACAAGATAGCCGTGCAAAGCGTGGAATGTTGGAAGATGAGAACAGCGAGCTGAAACGGAAGGTTCAGGTATTGGAAATCCGGATCGAGGAGATTGCTCAAACCCATTCGGTTGCAATGGAAGAGATGAAGCTTCGTGAAAAAGAGTTGGAGGAATTACGTGAAGAAATTGCTACCATTTCGGGGGAGTATACCGCCCAGCGAGAAGAACTGGAGACAGCTCACGATGAAGCAAGAGTACGTTGCTGTGTTGAATTCTTTAGATGTCTATTGACTGAGGTTACATGTTGTACATCATTACTGTTTATGTGGCGCAGCGATTGGAAGACGAACTAAACGAGCAGAAGCTATCGAACGAGAACACGTATAAGGAACTCGTGTTGTTATCAAAAGCTCATAAAGCCCTTGCGGACGAAAAGAAGAATATTGAGAGCGATGTAGACACGATTCGAGATCAGATGGCAAACCTCGAGACGCTGAATATCTCGATCCAGTCACGGCTACAGGAGAAGAAAGAGCTCGCTGATCAGCTCGAGCGAAAGGTACGAAAGTAGGCGACTTAAAGTTGTTTCGTGAGTTCACAGTTGTTTCCAATAGATGGCACGCCTCGATGATGCTGCAACGGAGAGCAAGAATGCACTGGAAGATGAGCGGGAGAAGCGAAGATCTGTCGGTCGTGATCTGGACGACCTTCGGAAAGCTCACCGCAAACTCGAAAGCGACATGGCCATGCTTGAAATCCAAGCAGCCGAGCAGCGGCTATTGATGGAAGCCAAGGACGAGCATTTGCGCAAGTATGAAGAAGACATTCGTCACCTGGTACGTTTCATGCTAATCATTTAACGCGTTCAGATTGTTATACTTTGTCTTGTGTATGTCCGAGTAGACAAACGAGGTCGGAAAGCAAGCGAAACTTCAGGCTTTGATCCACCAACTGAGCTCTGGTGTCGATAACAACGTCAAGATCAACGATGGAGCATTTCTTGCTCGAGATAAGTGAACTAACGCACAAATATTAGAGCTTTTTGAAGGTGATGAAGGCGGGCCCCACAATATATTTATTTTTCGCGTCATGGATTCTAAGAGGCCCAGGTTGTCTCCTTGTTGCCGAAGGGTGAACAGGAGAAACATGTCATACTCTACCAATCGAGCTGCATACCAGTAGCTGCGCTCAGACGGATGTGCGTGACAATTTGCTGTCTACATTTAGTGGCGACGACCGCGACCACCACGACCACCACGGCCACCACGACCGCCACGCTGCTGGTTACGGTTCGAACGCGACTGCTTAAAGCGTTTGTAGCGGGCCGAGCGAGCGTCCTCCCAGAACTTCTTCTCCTCCTCGCCCTCGATGACGGCGGCCTTAGGAATCTTCACGCCGTTCACCTCCAGGCCACCGTCCGCAAACATACCCACGACCTCCTTGGCAAGGTCAGCGCTTGTGACGCGCAGGTAGCCATCCTTATCGTTAATCTGGTATTGGATGAAAGCAACACCATCACCATCAGCAGCCTTCTCACCAAGCTTCTCGTTGATAGTGTTCTTGATGTCATCACGCGAAACCTCGCCGTCCACTTCGTCAAAGCGCACAATCAGACCCTCATCGTATTGAACGTCAACCTTCAGCTCCTCGTCCACATCGAGAAGGTGAAACGAAACCTTCTTGCCTCCCAGCTCCGGGCCTGACAGCGCCGAGAACTTCTCATACAACGACGTAGCCTCAGCAACATTCACCTTGAACGATGCAGTATCCAGGCCGTCATATTCAACGTATGGCGAATGAGCAGATGGATCAATGACAGTGGCAAGAAGCTGCTTAATGTCATCCATGCGGGTACGAGGACCAATGTTGGAGATGTGAATGACCCTATCGTCATGAGCTTCTCATCGTTCGTTTGTCGCTTCGCGAGGACGCGTGATGAGCCAGGACGTCGAGTGACCGCGTCCGTCACAACGCATTCTCTCACAACTCGACACCTTGTTTCGTCCACAACAACTGGCACGTCCTCCGAAATCAGCTTCAATACCTTCTCAGCAAACGCCACCTGCGTGAACAGCAGGTAGAGCTCTTTGGACTCCTCAAAGTAGCGCACACGGGCACGCAGCTTGGCATCGTCCTTCCAGATAGGCAGCAGTTCGTCTAGGAAGAAGGTCATGGGCTTGTTGGGCACGTCCTTAGCCACGAGCATCGCGTGGTGGCCTTGTCGAACTCAACCTTCTCGTCGTTGGAGAGCTTCTGGTAGTCCACCATAGAGATAATGTTAGGCACGTGGCCATTGATGCTCAGCGAGGCAGCAGTGTCCACAGCGCGCTGCACGGCGTCCTTGTTCATGAGCTCCACATGCACCACACCAGAGAAGTTGCGGCGAAAGCTCTTGCGGTCGATGAAGAGCAGTTCCACGTCCAGGGGCTTCAGGCCCTCCTTGATCTCATCAATTAAAGGGAGGGACTTGCCTAGTCCGGCCAGCACAATGGTGCGCTCAGGAGCATCGTCCTTCTCCGGCAGCGGGTTCTTACGACGCAGCGCGTTCTTGGCCTCGTTGAGCTCCACAATGTCCGAGTCGGCAATGGCGGCTTGCAGCACGGCGCCGTCCACAGTGAGCGCCGCCAGCTTCTTGAAGGTAAAGAGCACGCTGAAGGGCACGAAGCCGCCGTCGTGCTTCTTGGTCTCTTCACGCAGGAAGCGATCGCGACGGAAGTTGCTGTCGGAGAAGTAGAACTCACTTGCTTCTTGATCTGGGCCTCCACCGACGCCATGACTGCTACAGGTTGACTAGGAATGGGCTAGTGCAGGAATGAAGAGCTACGGAGCCTACGGACCAGTGGAATCGCTGGGAGAACGCTGATTGGTCAAAAATACGGCCTGTCAAGCCTAAGTTGAAGTTACTGTGACTGGCTATGAAATGTACATTTTCAATATGAGGTTAACGCGAGCTACTGGTCCCTAACTACAAAGCTCCGATTCTCCGTCTTCTATGCACTGCAATAATCGGCATCGAGGAGAGCGGGGCGGAATCTAGAGTGGAGAGGATGATTTACTCCTTATTGGCAACAACCTCCACCACCATGAACAAAATCGCAGCGTTTGGCACGACACGCATCAAATGTGCCGGCATACCCGAGTACAGACCATGTCTTCCCTCTTCCTTGTATATCTTGATGATCGACTGGATCATCGATTTATACCTGCAACATCACAGCATGTTAGACCACTCGGCATCATGCAAATCAGACAAGCACAGCCTTGTAAACGTACTTGAGCTCCTTCGAATCCAATGGTGCGCGTTGATCCCGCATTCGTGTTCGCACAAACCTACACAGAACAATTGATGGTAAGTACACGCACGCAGACTGCAGGATACTTCACTAGATACGCACCTCGTGAGGATACGTGCACATCGATGCAAGCAGCTTGCATGCACCAGCCGCTAGGAAATACTTGAGATTCGACGGCTCTTCAATGTGATCCTTGCACTCTTCATACAAGGCAAACTGAATCGCACTCTCCGAGATGCCCCAATATGAAGCGACGACAAACCACGGAAGAAAGCTCGCGGACCTTCTTTCCGGTACATATCCAAAGCTACCTGACGGACACTGGAGAACTGCGGTCTAGCTTTAGCTGCAACCGCCGTCTCAACTTCTGCGAAGCCCACTGACACGACATTTCGCCGTGTCGCAGTAGCAGCCATCGCGTGTGCCGGCATGAGCTGTAGACGCGTCTTGACGACCCAAATGGGGCAACACAAAGTCGCCGAGATGGATCCAGCTCCAGCAGCCGATAGAAATTGTACAGCCGTCCGTTCAAGCCGTAGCTAGTGAACTTATCCTTGAACGTAGAGTACGAGCCGAAGTAGATGGCACGTGCAGGGATGACACCAATCAACGTGGGCGTAATTCCTCTCCACAGTCCTAAGACCGATTCTGCAGCACCGACACCACCACAATAAGTAACCGGTATCCAAATGCTACTCTACTACAGCAGCTAACACACCCGATCTCCCAATGGAGCGCATGACACCAAACGTCGTCTGGGTGCCAAAGGACCCGCTGCATATATCAAAGCCACATCAATCCACTGCATCCCACACACCTCTAAAGCTGCAGCACACACCTTCCACCACGGATCTGCAGCCGCGTCTTGACGACCTCCAGCGGCGACGTGATGAGCGCAGCCGTCATGCCACCACACAGCCCACCCGCGAAGTGTCTGTACGTGAAGGCACTACTGGGTACGCGAACACTGGTGGCGGCAGCGGGTGGTGCCGTCACTGCTGCAATAGCCTCAGGCGCCTTAGACACTGGCATGGGCGTCTTCTTGCCTGCTGCAGAGTCGGACGCCATGAGCTCGCTTCCTGATCGCTCGTTCACTTGTGCGTAGCTTGATCGGCTGCCATCCACCACAGGAATCTGCGACGTGTGTCATCTTGATATTGTATTGGACGCGAATACAAGTTGAAAAACATGCGAAGGTACTGTTTTGAAAAAACCTCAATGAGTCTTCATTGAGGTTATTCAAACGTTAACCTGCGCGCGCAGCAACTGCTCGAAGGTGAAGGCGGCGGACGGCCATGGAGACGCCGCCCACGGACAAAGATGGCGTCGTATCTGGAGCGTTGGGAGGAGCAGAAGATGCAGAGTCGCATACAGCGCCAGAAACAGCAGCGGCGTCGCAGCAGCGACGTGGGGAGACGAGCTCAGCTTCATCTCGGCCATCGAGCGCGAGACGGCACAGCAGGAACGATACGACGACCAGATGAAGGCTACAGGGCGTCTACGTGGGGGGGAGACTAACGACAGCTTTAATCTACCGGACATGGACGCGTTTCCGCCCTCAGAATTCGTAGAACAGCCACAGGAACAGCAAAAGATGCCGACGGACGATGAATTCGTGGACGCTGGTGCGTTGTCACGCTCATTGTGAAGGTGTTTGAGATGTAGAAAGCTGTTGTTGATGCTGACTATTTGTTGTAGCCACTTTCTTGAAGAAAAAACGAGTTGGGAGGGGACGATAGCTTCTCGGAAGATGTCGAGCACATCAGGTAAATTCCACTGGTCGACCAGTGATTTCTTCGAGAGCAAGTCGCGCATTGGACCACGTGGAGCTGTCATCACCCACAAATGTG